>JACYXH010000203.1:1415000-1447500 GCA_026745465.1 Lota lota
ACACACACACACACACACACACATACACACATACACACACACATACACACACACACACACACCGACATACACACACTCACACACACACACACACACACACACACACCGACATACACACACACACACACCCATACACGCGCGCACACACCGGTTTTCATTGCTAAAGAGCCAGGTCCTCAAGGGAAAGGGTTTTCCTGGCGTTATGGAAAGCTAACAGCGGTTAGGGTCTTTGGATCTGCTTGTGTTGGAAGGTCTGTGATGAATTGCGTTGGGCTTCCTCGTTTTCCTGCCAGTTTGGACCAACTCAGGTGGGAATGAAAAAACTCCTCGTGGATGTTTTTTATTAGAACTGTATATTAGAAAGGTGTAAATGTTGTAAATCCTGTAGTTCTATGTACCTTCAGTGTGAGAAGGTATTGGAGTACATATTGAAATGAGTTTTGGACGTTCCTGCCTCAGTTTTCCACAATGTCTGCTGAGATGTTACAGGCACAGAGGGAACGTTACTAGACAGTGTGTCAACTACCTCAACACAGCAAGCCCTGCTGGAAGACCAACTGCCAAACCAAGAAGGTTTTATACTGGGGGAAAGGTTTCCAATAGTTACTGTCAACATTGAAGATTCCCTAATTTACGCATTTCAGCAGTTCCACTTAATGCAAATATGTGAAATCCTGTGTAGGTTGGCAACCAACACTTATTTTAAGAGGTGCTAAGAGTAACCCTGATCCATGAGCTACCACGGATTTCCAAATCACCGATTTAAAATGGAAACTTCCACTTAGACATCCCATCACCTTCCATCCTATTTGTAAACGCCGTTAAGAGTTCCTCGCAGGAGGCAGAAATAACTGGAAACCGTTGCTGAGATTAACTGATAAATGTTTTGGAAAAAGGACGTTGAAATATATTCAAATATGTGCATTGTTCAACGAAACACTGGGAAAAAAAAAACAGCCAGTGAATAACAACAAGATATATCATTTCTGCATACATGACCACTGTCTCACCTGCAATAGCGTGACATGATGGACGAGCACCTCCGCAATGAAAATCTGTTCCGCCTTTTTATGTCTCTGACAAATGGAACCTCCTCCCCCACTTGGGGCATTTAGACAGATAAGCTGCAGCTCTCTCCGCTAAACGCTGCCTCCAGCTCCCCCTGGACCAGCATGGAGAACATCTGCTCAACCTGATCCTTTAACCAGACCCTGCTGCTCTTCTGCTAGTTTGCCTTCATGCAAATCCAAGGGTTTCTAATGGATTGTTTGTCTCTTGTCTTTGACGGAGCGTGGAATACGCCTTCTATAGGATGGGAGGTTGACATTTTGATGACATCCCAAGGACGTGTGTGATTGTTGATCTCATCGACTAGTGCGCTGGAGAGTAGGATGAAGGCATCCATTATAGCTAATTATTGGGGTAGGCCATGTACCATGGACCCTCGTCTGGATATGAGTAGGAAAGGTTATTGTTTTTATCTGGGGGTCTGTGCTGGATTTATCACGAGCTCATCCCGGCCATAAACATGGTTTGTCAGATTGTGTGTGAGAAAACTATTCAGAAAAACATCTGGGAATGTAAAACAAACACCAGCACGAAGAAGTACTCCACAGAAAAAGACCCTGTTTGTCTCAACCATCACGATGAAAGCAAGTGCACGTATAATTCAAGCAGTCACACAAACAACTTCCCTGCCATTATGTGCACCTAAACACATTAAAGAGGATCACCAACCTCAACCATATCAAAGCCACAGTCCTCTTCTTTGTCATTTGTTGCCCAGCCTCAGCCTCCCAGCAGCAGTGATTTAGGATCGACGGCTCTTGATCTTACAGTCGATTGTTCCTCACGCCCTCAGAGGGCATAAACAAGGCCTAAATGTCTCCCATGTAAACAAGCTCACAGAAATGGGAACTTCCATGCAAAGTTTGGTCAACATAACGACCCTGTCTGTCCCGTGATTGGGATGATTACATCCTGGGAATCCATCGTTATCCAGGATGAGAACTATACACTTAACAAAATGTTGGTGGGATTTTTGCGGCTTCTAGATATATAGTTGCTTTTTTCAATTATTTTGCTGCCTATGGCGAAAATGAATGAAGTATCATTCATAAATCATCCTTTATGTAAAACAGTGTCATTAGAAATAATGCAGGGTAAAACCATAGACATATATACATAGACCAGCATTGGCTTTTGGATCGTACGTCAACGTCGCCAAATAATAAGCCAAATCCATGCTCGAGTTTTTGAAATTCCTTGTGACAATTCCTTATTTTCCACTACGCAAGCAATTCAGTTCATTTAAGCGTCACGTTACTAAACAGTCCCTTCTTGAGCATTTAGCAGCGATGATTAGCTGGGAAATGTGAACATTATAGAGCTTCTTATCCCGAGATATCGCAGCTCCATCTTTTATTTGTGTGTTATCTTTCGTTAGTGTGTGTTATCTTTCGTTAGTGTGTGTTATCTTTCGTAAGTATGTGTTATCTTTCGTTAGTGTGTGTTATCTTTTGTTAGTGTGTGTTATCTTTCGTTAGTGTGTGTTATCTTTCGTTAGTGTGTGTTAATTAATTAATAAGTAATATGTTTAAAATAATGCATTTTATGTAACGGAATAGTAGTCAAAGCCAAGACATGTCAAACGTTGGCCTGCTAAGCTACATGACGCTGCTGCTTTTTCTATTTTTCATTTGAGCTTCAAAATAGTTTTCAATACATATTGAAACATTTTCTAGCAAAATAGAAAGTGTAGGCTTTTCAACGTTTTCTTTTACACAGAATTTCTCATTTCACTGCTTTGGATTTCTCCAGTCTGTCTGGACCCCCCCCCCCCCCCCCCCCCCCCCCCCCCCCCCCCCCCCCCCCCCCCACCCAACACACACACACACACACACACACACACACCCCCAACACACACACACACACACACACACATACACCCCCCCCAACACATACACACACACACATACACCCCCACCCCTCCCAACACACACACACACACACACACACACCCCACCCCTCCCAACACACACACACACACACACACACACACACACCCCACCCCTCCCAACACACATACACATACAGACACACAGACACACACCCCACCCCTTCCAACACACACACATACACACACACCCCACCCCTCCCAACACACACACACACACACACCCCACCCCTCCCAACACACACACACACACACACACACCACCCCTCCCAACACACACACATGCACACACACATTCCTCGCTCACCATTCAGTCTATCCAGTCTCTTCCCTCACCCTCGCTCCATCACCCGTTCATTTTAGTTTAGGTCCCGGTCCTCAAGATTCAAGATTCAAAATTCGAAGGCTTCGTTGGAAAACATACTTGCATTGCCAAAGCACAAAAAGAAAAAACAAAGACAGAGGATAACAGCAGTACAAAACTAATTAACAAAATGAAATGTTCTTTAATACAATATAATATAATTGTAAATGTGTATATACAGTGAAAAAGTAAGGCTATGATTTTAAATAATGTAATACTGGTCTATAGAGGGTTGAGGTAATCAAACTACTTTCTGGGACTACAGGCCTAGAATGAGTTGTTTTTACGCGCTCTCTCTCTCTACTCTCTCTCTCTCTCTCTCTCTCTCTCTCTCACCCTCTCTCTCTCTCCCACTCTCTCCCTCTCTATTCCTTCTCTCTCTCTCCCACTCTCACTCTCTCCCCATTCCCTCTCTGCTACTCCATCTCTCTCTCTCTCTCTCTCTCTCTCTCTCTCTCTCTCTCTCTCTCTCTCTCTCTCTCTCTCTCTCTCTCTCTCTCTCTATATATATATATATATATATATATATATAAATATATTTATATATATATAAATGTATATAAATTAATAAATTAATCTATAAATATATTTATTTATTTATATATATAAATGTATATCTAAATAAATAAATATATTTATATATATAAATAAATATATTTATATATATAAATAAATGTATTGAAATATATTTACTATATATATGTATATTTATATATATAGTAAATGATTACTAGACTACAAGTTAACTGTTAATTAATGCTTGGTTAATGCTTATTACGTGATTAACTAATGTTAATTAATAGTGAGTTAATGTAACCTTATTGTAAAGTGTTACCTCTCTCTCGCTGTTCATCTTCATATGTTTCTATCTGTGGCTTGTGGATCAATTTTTAAGTATAATTTCCGGAAAGGCTAGACTAAAATAAGAAAGGATCTATAAATGAATATAATGAGTCATCTAATTAACATTGTGTAAATACTTTTCATGAGAGTGCTTTAGCGCCCGCTAATTAGGAAGCCTTTCCTAATATGGGACACAGATGTTCATTTGAAGGGTCATTTGCTCTTGTTGTGTTTTAATAAGGATCTAATCTCAAACATTTATAATTGCCGCCTAACGTGTTTGTCTTGCAAATTGTTCTGAGCCAAGAGGTCCAGCCAGGGATTTGGGATTAACATTCAGGTATTTTCCATCTGACCAAGGCCCCTTCTACATGGTTGAAATGTATACCATACTTACCAAAGTGATTAGCATTTACTGTTTGTGTGTGTGTGCGTGTGTGTGTGTGTGTGTATGTGTGTGTGTATGTGTGTGAGTGTGAGTGTGAGTGCGTGTGCGTGTGTGTATGTGCATGTGCATGAGTGTGCGTGTGCGTGTAGGTGTGTATGTGTATGTGCATGTGCGTGAGTGTGCGTGTGCGTGTAGGTGTGTATGTGTATGTGTATGTGTGTGAGTGTGAGTGTGAGTGCGTGTGCGTGTGTGTGTAGGTGTGTATGTGTATGTGTGTGAGTGCGCGTGCGTGTGCGTGTATGTGTATGTGCATGTGCATGAGTGTGAGTGTGAGTGTGAGTGCATGTGCGTGTGCGTGTGCGTGTGCGTGTGTGTGTAGGTGTGTATGTGTATGTGTGTGAGTGCGTGTGCGTGTGCATGTGCATGAGTGTGAGTGTGAGTGTGAGTGCATGTGCGTGTGCGTGTGCGTGTGTGTGTAGGTGTGTGTGTGTAGGTGTGTGTGTGTAGGTGCGTGTGTGTAGGTGTGTGTGGGTACGTTTTGAAGACAGCAGAATCAGTTCCGGATCTAGGTTAGGTTTTGACTCGAGCCACGCATCGCAAGTTGTGCTTGCATGTGTCTATTCACATATGCAAATTTTTTATGTGGGCTTTTGTGTGTGTGTGTGTGTGTGTGTGTGTGTGTGTGTGTGTCCATGTGTGTGCGTGTATGTGCGTGTGTGTGTGTGCAGAATGAGAATGGAATGCTTTGAACCAGTTCTGCTTCTGTTCAAAGGGCCGTGAGTAAAGCCCAGGTGAGGTTAACAGCTCCAACACCAGGGAGCTCTGAAGGAACGCCTAGAAAAAGAAAGAATGGCTAATAAACTGGTGTTTTTTAATAGGGGACACATACTGCTTTTTTATTTGCCTTTAATTTCATGTTCAAACTAAATACACTTCAATCTTTATTAGATTATGTATTAGAATAATTAGGATATCTGTTTTGTTTAGTTACTTTTTCACGTGAAGTAGCAAGAAGGAGCATCAATCATTTTGAGCCTAATGATTTTGAATAAGGGCCCTATTGATTATGAGGAAAGTGTTAAATGATTCTGTAAATAGAGAGGACATTCACCTCTAGCTGTGGTGACTAATAGCTTGTTCTCACACTGCTTTTGGTGGAATAAAGACACAATTACCTAGGGAGCCTATAAACTATTTCACACACTAGAGCAGTATGTTATGGTATATTTTACCATAACATAAGTAGAAGTACAATGAATACATCATTTGACATTCACCCTAAGTGAATTTGTTTTTTAACTCAAGACAGTGAACATAAATATTGGAATATTATCAATCTTATCGATACACACTCTATGTATGACCGTTCAGATTCATCCATAAGTTTCCTCAAGAAAGTGAAAGACTCCAATCCCATGTCCCACTCTCACTGTGCCAGTCCCAGAATAACTGAAGTCAATAATGCTGGGGCACTTCCCTATTAAGGGTCATTAAGGTTACTTCACCTTTCCAAATCCCAAATCAACCAGTAGGAAATGATCAAATAAAGGCACTAGACTGATATTCACCCTGGTGAAACAGTCGCGTTCTGCTTCATTAAAATCCTGGACTTCATGAGTCCTTCCCTCTAATGAGTTTGGCAGCTCTTCTGTACAGACAGCTGCTCGTAGTCACCATGGTGATCAGACCACTGTAGTACATTACTAAGCATTAACCTAACACATCTTCCATCGTGTGTAAGCTCATTATCACTCACCTGATATGGAATTACTTAGAGTTATGAACATAGATCAATTATATAAATGAAATGAACAATAGAACAATCAAATACAGAATAGATAAATAAATGATTAAGCATCAAAAAGGCAAGAATGGACTTCAAATGTCATGATAACAGGGGTCAAAACCAGATCCCATACAGAACCAATCAGAGCAGGACGCTGAGCTGAACAGATGGCGTGCATGTGTGTGAAGACTAGAACTGCACAGTGCAAACAGGACTGGACTCATTACCCACTGGAGGTCAGTGAATACTGTCCTGTCAGGAACAACACACAATTAATGCTCCCCAAATAAACATTTCATCAGCCCTTCTTCAGGGCGGATGAGCAGCTTCCTAAAGAACACCCAGAGCTCACTATGTATAGAGCTCCCCGACATTCAAACCAGACCGGACCGACCAGGACTTAGACCTGGACCAGGACTTAGACCTGGACCAGGACTTAGACCTGGACCAGGACTTAGATCAGGACCAGGACTTAGATACAGACCAGGACTAAGATACAGACCAGGACTAAGACCTGGACCAGGACTTAGACCTGGACCAGGACTAAGACCTGGACCAGGACTAAGACCTGGACCAGGACTTAGATCAGGACCAGGACTTAGATACAGACCAGGACTAAGATACAGACAAGGACTAAGACCTGGACCAGGACTTAGATCAGGGCCAGGTCTAAGATACGGACCAGGACTAAGAGCTGGACCAGGACTAAGACCTGGACCAGGACTTAGATCAGGACCAGGTCTAAGATACGGACCAGGACTAAGACCTGGACCAGGACTTAGATCAGGACCAGGACTAAGACCTGGACCAGGACTAAGACCTTGACCAGGACTTAGTTCAGGACCAGGACTTAGATACAGACAAGGACTAAGACCTGGACCAGGACTTAGATCAGGACCAGGTCTAAGACCTGGACCAGGACTTAGATACAAACTGTTCATTTTGAATGTGCACAGTCAAGTCTCACTTCGCAAGACCATCGGAATGAAAGATATTTAAAGTTAGGAGAAGAGATATATAAACCATGTATGTACAGAAAGGGTGAAAAAGTAGGAATATTCTTTGTTTAATGTAAACAACTCTTCGTATGCACGTAGTTTCCTTGTAGACTGTGTTTTGTTGCTATTCATATCGGTTGCTGCGCAGGGTGTAATGGATGTGTATGCCACTCATCATTCAACAGACAACAAAGGGAACTGTCACGTTGCAACCATAAAATGTCATTTTGTGTGCAACATTACAACACAATGGCATAGTGGAGTCCCTCGAGTCCAGCACCAGGCATGTGGAACAGGCACTTTGGGCCGTTTCCAGACTCTTTCTAAACCCAAAGCTAAATGCCAGTGTTGTGAAGGCTCACATTTAGACTGGCAAATTACAGAGGCCTCAGGGCGGAGTTTGTTTTTATAATTCAATTACATTGGAAACAGTAATTATTCTAAATACAAACATGCTTTGTTTTGTTCTTTGTTCTCATTTAAACCCAAACAAGAATATATGCCAGGCATTCAGCATGAAGCTACCAGGTAACCTATGCTTACCAGGTACTGGATAAAGGCTCATTATCTTCTGCCTCAACACAGCATGAAGCTACCAGGTAACTTGTGCTTTTGTACTGGATAAAGGCTCATTATCTTCTGCCTCAACACAGCATTTGTTTCTTTACTGAAAAATGCTCTCTCCCCCACTCTCTCCCACCCCCTTCTCTCTCTCTCTCCCTCTCCATCTCACCCCAGCCTCCCCACTCTTATCTCTCTCCCTCTCTCACTTTATTTCTCTCTCTCTCTCTCATTCTCCAGCTGTTCTCCATCTGTCACACCCTGTCTCTCATTCTATCTCTCTCTCTCTCCATCTCTCACCCACCTACACACTCACCAAACCCCCAAAATCCTAACAAACCAAACGTACTGACAAAATCTCTCTCTCTCTCTCTCCCTCTGCCCTTCTCCTTCCATCCGGTCTCTATCTATCTCTCTCACACTCTCCCTGTCTCTCATCCACCTACACAAACACACAGCACCACTGGCTCTCCATCTCTCTGGAGTCCAGCTGTCCTTGTTGTTTTGACAGTGGATCCTCCCATTCGTCCCTCAGTGGAACTAATCAATCCTGACACCCCGATCTGCTGAGGGCCGCACCTGCTCTCCCACACACACACGCACACGTGCACACACACGCACGCATGCACCCACGCACACACACTGTGTTGACCTTAACTTTCTCACAGTAAGTTGTTCTTTCTTTTGGCCCTAGAGACAACAGTGTCTGCCCTAGTGGAGCCCCATCAGTAAGGACTGAGACATGCTGAAGGTGTCCGAGTCAGAGGCAGACAGCAGAGTTTAGCTGAAGCATGCAGGCCCTGGCTGCCAGGAACTGTGTGTGTGTGTGTGTGTGTGTGTGTCTGTGTGTGTGTGTGTGTGTGTGTGTGTGTGCGTGCATGCCTGTGTGTGTTCGGAGGGCCTGCTTGGTCTGGTTGGTAGCAGCACTCAGTAAATCTTTAAAACAGACATCTGTGTGGTGTCTCTCACTCCTTGGTTACTGCTGTATTGTACACACAGACAGACACAAACACGCACACAGTCACAGACACATACACACACACACGACACACACACAGTCCCTGCGTGCGTAGAGTAAAAGTCCACCTAGTGGAGCACGCATCAGACTCTGAGGACATACCTCAACTTACCGCTTCAGAGAGTCCCAGCCACTTAACAAAGTTAACACAACGACGTGTGGTACAAACAACGATGGAACAAAAAGCTGACTGGGTGGATGGCTGCGGCCAAAAAAAAACAGACAGCTCCTCCCTGAATGGACCTAGGATCCGTCCAAAACGTGTTTGGTCCTGTGATCGACTGATCCTGCCATTGGTTCTTACGCTCCACTGCGTCTGCCCTGTCAATGATAGCGTGGGTCGGGAAGTCTCTAATTGATTTAACTAATTGATTCAATAATGCTTGCAGCCTTGATTGCCTAATGGATTAAGAGGTCCATCCAGGAGAAGGCAGCCAAACGAAGACTGGGGTCTGCAGTTGAGGAGAACTGTGCATAACTGTGGGGATAATATGAAGTCTAGTGATTTATTGGCCAAAGGTATTTAATTATGTCTTATCTGTTTATCTCTGTCCTCTAACCACACGCACACACACACACACACACAGACAAACACGCAAGCGCACATACACACACACACACACACACACACAGACAAACACGCAAGCGCACATACACACACACACACACACACACAGACAAACACGCAAGCGCACATACATCCATGCACATGCACACACACAGCACCATGTTTTTTCCAGTAATGAGAACGATGATATCATGCAGTCATAATGGAAGAGTAATAACAATAGCATGGACCACAAATACGTTCCTAACACATGTAACCCCGCAGTGTTGATGCAGTTTCATTCATCTGGGCTACATTGCAGCCTACGTGACAGAGGAGAGCAGATTCACTTTACTGTGCATATATGCAAATGATATCCTACATGCTTCATATTTAAATGAGCTGTCATCAGTTAGGTGAGTGTAATATGTCATTGGGATAAGTGAGGTTCGGTGTGTGCGTGTGCGTGTGTGCGTGTGTGTGTGTGTGTGTGTGTGTGTGTGTGTGTGTGTGCGTGCGTGCATGCGTGCGTGCGTGCGTGTGTGTGTGTGTGACTAGCAGTGTCACATTTCTATAATGACTAGCTTTGGATGTTCCTTGCGAGTTGTTGTGAATCAGTTCTCTTGGCATCTGTGGATGTGGCTTAGTATGAGCCGGCTGAATATGAGTTTTATCTCCTTTGCTATTTAAGGTATGAATAACATATTTATAACATATAATAACATCCCTTAACAGTAAGTGTAGGCCTACGTCTTCGCTACACTTGGATCTGCATTACACTATTTAGTTTAACTGCTGTAGTTCTTCACAACAGTTGAAACGTTTAGTTTGCAATACGCTGCCTTCCTTAGAACAAAAGGTTAAGGTCCTTAACCTTTTGTTCTAAGGACAGATTAAACCTTAACATGACATAAGGTCCACCATAATGTTGGCATCAGAGATGCCTCTTCTCCTGAGCAAAACAAAAAACAAGCAACGTTCAGAAGCAGACAGACCTTCCTTTTGGCTTGACGTCAGATGCAGAATTGCATTCTTGGTTCTGCTTTTATGAAATCCCAGCAGCTATTGCCTCCAGAAGGGAGGGACGGACCAGCACACGCACGGCCATCCATTCCTGATACCAGCAGCGCTCCGAGCACCCGGAGAGATCAAACTAGAGATCCTACACACGCTCCTACACACATACCAAAAGAAATACTACTTGCCTGATAACAGCTAGCAGATTTGCTAGATCAGGGCCTGTCTGTACGTGGAACGGTCATAAAGGAGGGTAAACTCCTCTCCTCTGGAAGCAAGAGGTAACGCCGCCAAGTGATGGAGCCGGCATGGAGAATGGAAGACAGATGTTATTATTCCAATAAGGTGGTGGATGCAGAGACTCCGTGGATGAAAGGCTAATGCCATGACAGAAAACTTGCCCAGTGTTGGTGAGTGAGGAGAAGGAAATGAAATCACAGGAGAGATGGGGATCTTTCACAATGGAACATTTTTCAGTGAACTTTAGCAGACCCCTCGCTCTAGTTTGAAGCCTCAAACTCGTGGACTAGCTTACTCCAGGGAACCACCAAGAGCCCATCCTTCACGCCAGAGAGAAACCTGCTTATGTCTTCGCTTGGTGACGCTCTGAGATCTTAGTGTTATGATGATGATTCAGTATGTTGAAGATGCATAAAAATGCATTGGGGCCTAGGAATGTAGTTGATTCCATATCTCCATCTGCTGAGGCTTTGGCAAAAACCACAATGATCATAAAATACAGTACATATGTATATATTCATAATAAAATGTTAGTGTTACAAATACACATGCACTATTCCTCTTAGAAACCTGATCACGCCATTAGCACCAAGGCGTGGCCTTTTACATATGTATTTGAAAAGGTATTCATGGCACACATAAAGCCTCACAGCAGACAGAGTGGGGAGTCTGAGCACGACAGTGCCTTACAGGGGTATTCTTTCTCCCTTATGAGTTGTGTTAGTTTTTGGGTTTTTGGCCAAAAGTTTGCCGATGGTCAAAACTTGACCATCAAGTTTTTGGCCTTACAGACCATGGAGTGAAGCTGGAACTCCTTCGTGTCCCAGGGAAGGTGGGGTGGGGGAGGGGACTGCAGCAGCATCCAGATGTTGAACGCCTGTGCTGCCCACATCCATAGGGCCCTGTGTACACGTCCTCTCTGCTGCTCAAACAGGCGAGTGGAGGAGATTCATTTGAGCAGATTTTATGACGTTTTAGCAAATGTTCAGGAGATTTAAATGCAGCGTTGACGTCTGTTCCCTAACATGCTATACTGGTCCATTAAGTCTAATATCCCAAGCGAATGCAAAGACAACATTACTCAGGAAGGCATTGGAGAGTATCTAAGCTCTATCCGTATTCTTCTGTCCTCGGAGCAGAGGGAATTCAGTTGTTCATGGTGCTGAATGAATCTACTGTAAGTGAAATGCTGATCTGAGAGAAAGCAAAGTAGACCTCTGGGAAGGAAAGCGCCAAAGAACAAAATTAAAAGCACAACACAAGTCTTTTATTGTGAAAAAAGCAACATTGGGAAAAGCCTATTCTGACACAATTGTATCATTTCTTTTATATTACAAGAAGAAAAGGCTACAAATCTTGATAATTTATACAAATACAACAACTTTCAAAAAATAAATCTTTAATTTAGTAAAGTCTCTGTGAGTTTCTGCGATAGCCTAGCACTTGAGATCCCTGAGCGGAGCACAGAGTGAACCAGCCGAGTTCTTCACTCGAGCCACCGTGGCGTCTAACCCTCAACCCGTCACACACACACAGGTCAACACCACGTTCGATGTGCGTGTGTGTGTGAGCGAGGAGGTTCAACAAAAACACGGTGGGTATTTTACCCAACACAAAACAGTTATGGAGATTACTGAATTCAAACGAGACCGAGAGAATAACAACATCGTCACCGTCTAGAAACCACAATAACCCATCTACACCATCGCCTCAAACACAACTCACAAAACTCTCACTACTGGATGTGGAGAGGGTGTTCTACAAGCCTGGGACGTAGAAGGACTAACATGAAGGACAGGAAGGACATAGACGGAGGGACATCAGCGCTCACTCATCCAGGAACACGGCTACAACGAGAAGCAGTGCGCCACTGGATTCATGGAAGATACAAATAGACAAATCCTAGGGATTACTAAGGAATATTATCTTTACATTTACGCTCTTTCTTCAGATTTATAGTTTCATTTTACCATACATGACCACAATAGTGAGGTGTTTTAGCTATCCCATTTATCTTGGTTCAACATATATAAGTGTCTGAAACACAGTGCCAGCTGGTTCTGTTGCCAAGGCAACATCAAGTAATAATTAAATAAACCACAAAGACAGAATTTGACAGGTATTTTTTGGGGAGAGGGGAGGGTTAATAACATAAGATCAGAGAATGTTCTTCACTCTCACAAATAGATAATCGTACATCTAGGAAGGTTATCTGGAACGGAGTTACTTTAAACACAGAATATATACAAATCAGGAGCTTTTAAGACAAACATTTTTTAGCTTTTAAGACAAAAAAATAAAACCAGGTTCAGGTCACGAGCGATAAGAGAAAAACGGTGTTCATCTTCATTCGAACAAAAACGTAAATGGTTCCATGGCTTTTAGTTACATGTCCGGCTACTTGGTTGCAGTATGGATTGTATCTGTTCTGTATACTGTACATAATATATTAGGCTTCATTTATACAAAACACAAGTCAAAAATGATCAGTTATCATTATCAAGTGCTGCTTGAATGATTCCCATCAGACATTAAGAGGGTTAGCTTTTCTCTTTTTGGTTAGAAGGACTTCATAATGAACGGCAGCTCTGACCGGCCCACAGCTGCTCTCCATGGCTTCCTTCTTTCAGTCGGCAAGTCATCAAGGAGAGGCTGTGAGCTCATGACGTACGACACATTTCTGAGCCTGTAACCGCCGGCAAGTGTCAGGATTGATTGGCGGCCGAGGCGTGGCTTCATCTCTAGCTGAGGAGAGCTTGTGTGTTAGCGTGGCGGTACACTGCTGTCGCTACGCTACAGCGATGCAGTAGAGCTTGTGTGTTAGCGTGGCGGTACGCTGCTGTCGCTACGCTACAGCGATGCAGTAGAGCTTGTGTGTTAGCGTGGCGGTACGCTGCTGTCGCTACGCTACAGCGATGCAGTAGAGCTTGTGTGTTAGCGTGGCGGTACGCTGCTGTCGCTACGCTACAGCGATGCAGTAGCGCTTGTGTGTTAGCGTGGCGGTACGCTGCTGTCGCTACGCTACAGCGATGCAGTAGCGCTTGTGTGTTAGCGTGGCGGTACGCTGCTGTCGCTACGCTACAGCGATGCAGTAGAGCTTGTGTGTTAGCGTGGCGGTACGCTGCTGTCGCTACGCTACAGCGATGCAGTAGAGCTTGTGTGTTAGCGTGGCGGTACGCTGCTGTCGCTACGCTACAGCGATGCAGTAGACCTTGTGTGTTAGCGTGGCGGTACGCTGCTGTCGCTACGCTACAGCGATGCAGTAGAGCTTGTGTGTTAGCGTGGCGGTACGCTGCTGTCGCTACGCTACAGCGATGCAGTAGAGCTTGTGTGTTAGCGTGGCGGTACGCTGCTGTCGCTACGCTACAGCGATGCAGTAGAGCTTGTGTGTTAGCGTGGCGGTACGCTGCTGTCGCTACGCTACAGCGATGCAGTAGCGCTTGTGTGTTAGCGTGGCGGTACGCTGCTGTCGCTACGCTACAGCGATGCAGTAGAGCTTGTGTGTTAGCGTGGCGGTACGCTGCTGTCGCTACGCTACAGCGATGCAGTAGAGCTTGGGTGTTAGCGTGGCGGTACGCTGCTGTCGCTACGCTACAGCGATGCAGTAGAGCTTGGGTGTTAGCGTGGCGGTACGCTGCTGTCGCTACGCTACAGCGATGCAGTAGAGCTTGGGTGTTAGCGTGGCGGTACGCTGCTGTCGCTATGCTACAGCGATGCAGTAGAGCTTGGGTGTTAGCGTGGCGGTACGCTGCTGTCGCTACGCTACAGCGATGCAGTAGAGCTTGAGTGTTAGCGTGGCGGTACGCTGCTGTCGCTACGCTACAGCGATTACAAAGCTGAGATGAAAACGTGTCCATTTCCTTCTCCCTCATCCCATCTGATTTTAATCTCCTTCATTCAATTGTCTACTTTGATTTTTAAAAACAAATTCTTCCCTTATTTATTCATGTTTTTTCAATGTGCTACACACATGATTGAAATAATTCCTCACTTTAAATAATGACCACTGGCTTCTTTATGTTTGTGTAATCTCATCGCTCCAGGGTGTTCTGGTAAATCCTCTGAAACATCTAACCCTTGTGGAACTACCGTTAAACCCTTGACGGACTCGCCTACTGCCTGACTTCAAGTTGAAGTGCTCTAGTAAAATAAAAACAACAAAGCAAAGAACAATAAAAAAAGAAAAGACAAAACTGAAGAAGAACCACGGTTGTGTTTTCCGAGGAACGTGCTGAATTCCACGTGGTGCAGCAGCGCAGTGCAGACTCCCACTGCTACAGCGCAGTGCGGAGACTCCCACTGCTACAGCGCAGCGCAGACTCCCACTGCTACAGCGCAGTGCAGAGACTCCCACTGCTACATCGCAGTGCGGAGACTCCCACTGCTACAGCGCAGTGCGGAGACTCCCACTGCTACAGCGCAGCGCAGACTCCCACTGCTACAGCGCAGTGCAGAGACTCCCACTGCTACAGCGCAGTGCAGAGACTCCCACTGCTACAGCGCAGTGCGGAGACTCCCACTGCTACAGCGCAGTGCAGAGACTCACACTGCTACAGCGCAGTGCGGAGACTCCCACTGCTACAGCGCAGTGCGGAGACTCCCACTGCTACAGCGCAGTGCAGAGACTCACACTGCTACAGCGCAGTGCAGAGACTCCCACTGCTACAGCGCAGTGCAGAGACTCACACTGCTACAGCGCAGTGCGGAGACTCCCACTGCTACAGCGCAGTGCAGAGACTCCCACTGCTACAGTGCAGTGCGGAGACTCCCACTGCTACAGCGCAGTGCGGAGACTCCCACTGCTACAGCGCAGTGCGGAGACTCCCACTGCTACAGCGCTTCAGAAGAGGCCAGTGCCTGGAGGGTCTACGTCATTTAGAAGTCCTGGCCCCGGGGTCCGGTCACGGCTCATCTGAAACAAACTCCTGTGTTCTCCCTGCCTCCATCGTTCTGCACGGGCGAGAGAGGCGGAGGGGGAGTGCGGGGCCCCCCTCGGGGGCCCCACACCAGATGGTCTGGGTGGGGCAGCTCAGGGCCCTGCGGTGCGAAGGCCCTGCTTCTCCATGATGTTCCACAGCTTGCGCAGGTTGGACTGGGTGATGGTGTCGTCGGGTTTGAGCTGCAGCGCGCGGAGGTAGTTGGCCTCGGCTTCCCGGAGCCTCCCGTTGAGGTGGAGGATGGCCCCCAGGTTCATCAGGGCCGCGGGGTACTGGAACACAACCACACAGCAGAATAAACACCGTGTTGGGGAACGTCTCTGTTCTTTTGGACTAAATGTATAAAGTTGGGGAATTGAAACCGGGGAAGGTCTGTTAAAGGGAGAACTAGCTTCTGGCTAAACATACTTGGTGGTCGTTTTTTTATCGGCTGCGCACCCTTTTGAGTGTTGGAACACAGCCCTTATTTGAGTGAGGGCGACGTGTGTTTCCACAGTGTTGGAACACAGCCCTTGCACCTTTATTTTTTAATCTCCTTTTCACCTCCTTGGCAGCAGTTATTTACTCTTTAACAAACATTTAGTTTGAATAAATGACTCCATCTGATCTAAATTGCAAATGAACTACCACTGGGATATAGTCCATGCTGCTGTAAAAAAAAACGAAAAACATTCAAAAATATATATGAAAGAGAAATGAAATAAGAAATTCATCTTGTAAAACCTGGAGGCTGAAATGCCTTGAGCGGTGTTTGATGAGATTAAAAATGTTGAAAGAGCCTGAATGTGTGGATGGCTCTATTAAGACTATCAACATAATCACCATTCAGTATTCATTCAGGCTTTTACCACCAAGACTGCATATCACTTAGCAAGATGCCAGAGAACTGGCACTAAACGGTCATTAAATACAGTAAAATTGGAGTTGGAACATGATGATGGTTGATGAAGTTGTGCATGCTACAAAGCTTGGTACATCACTTCGTAGAGCAGGAGGTCTCAGTTTCATTACATTTGGACAATGACCAAATGACTGAAGCAGTCGCAAAATCTGAAACCTAATATAATAAGTGATACAATGACGTGCTTTTTACTGGTCTTAACAAAAGTAATGGCTCTATGAAAGCAGTTCTCGGTCCACTGGCGCTAGCCGGCAGGCTGTGAGCGTGGCGTGAGAACCCAGCTCTGCTGTTTGGATCACTGAACGTGTGGGCACAGAGCTGTCTGCACCCACCGATGTCAGAGGAGCCACCGCAGCCCCCTTTGAAGTGGTGGAGAGGAATGGCTTTTCCTGCTGGCGCTATTACGCAAACACAGCGTCAAGAGGTGAGTGGTGCACGTCGGAGACTCACCAAGACACGCTAGTGTCCACCGCCACACGGGAGGACGAAGCCCACATCTGATCTCCATTTGAGGAGCAGAGAGAGGGGAGAAGGAGGTCTAATTCTGCCCAATTAGCCTCCTGTTATTGAGCAGATCTCCCTTCTTTGTTATTGGATGTGTAATCGTGTTCTATATATGGAAAGAGGCGGTAGACATAATTCATCTCAATAAATGGTTAATGATGTCCATTTTGGACAGCCTCGGTGACTTTCTGTTCACAATTATCTCCTCGTTTATCACTGTCACGCGCCATGATTAAAGTGTCCATACACTTAGGACTCCGCTGCAACCTTCATTTGTTTCTCGATGTAATCAAAAGCAATTTAGTCACTTATGTTTTCCCGAGAGCAAACGGAGGGGATTCATGTTATTTTATTAATACTTGTATAATCCATAAATAAATACAAGAGCTTCCAAAGTGTGTTTATAAGAATTGTGTGACGTTCCAAAGAAAAGCAAAGAAAGCAAACATGCAATGTTATTTAATGTCTGAAACGTGTTAAAAGTGTGAGTGCAGAGTGCAAATTGATGTGGACAAAATGTGCAGCAATGTTGCTCAATTATGGGGAGGAAAAAAAGCACAATCATTCTTTTTTTTTAAACCTAATTTTAAAACCATTTTCAACCAAATGCTAAGAAAAAAGAAAATGCAGGTGAGATTCAGGGGTCGGATTTAGTTTCCGATGGTCGAAAAACACCAAATGAAATCAGTTTCAAGACCCTGCTTGGTCTTCATACAGTTTGACCTTCGACCTACAGCTGTTCTTCACCCCCTCAGCCAGGCTGCCTCGTCATCTTTAGTTTTCCCCCAGTGTCGAGGCTCCATGAGTGAATATAGCTTCTCTCCCAGGCCGGACTACATCGATCGATAAATGAAACAGTGAGTGGGATACTCACCATGTCCCCAACAGGGATACCCCTCCCTGTCTCAACATAGATACTAATGTGGAGATGTCCACTCTGCAAAATACAGGTTGGAACGGCCGATACGTCCTTAATGTGCATCTCTGCCACACATGTTTGGATTTACGAAACGCAATCTTGAACCTTTTCAGTCCTTTGACCTTTTTAATGAACCAAGTTACGATTTTCTATCATTTAGAAAAACTGTTGACAAAGGTTAACTGCAAGCGTCTGCTAGGTTCAAAATGTAAGTAATGAAAGGGGGTTCATTACACAGTATGGGGGCCCCTGACATAGTAATTGCGATAAAGTATTACACAGAAGAAAACATAACAAAAATGATACACTAAATGATAAATATCTGGGGCGGACGCTTCAAATGGCCACCAGCGTTCATAATGGCTCTGGTTGGAAATATTTAGTGGAGCTTTTTTGGGGGGCTTTCACTGAATGAAAGAACCTCAGCACTGATCGAGAACATTCATATGAGTGTTCCCTGGTGGTAAAACCTCTGTGACGCCTAACACGTTGATATTCAGCTGCTTTCATGTAAAGAGTTCTGAAAATGTGAGAAGTAGGGGGGCTAAGGCAAGATTCCTCAGTGAGTTGTTTCCTTCTAATCAAAATGAGGACACTTTTCCAGCTGCAGCAAAGCATGAAGCGGCAAATGAACACAGAGCCTTCAGCTTGTCAAGTCAGGCACAAGAACAGAGAGCCATGGTTCAGACTGATGGTCATCCTCACTCACCACTCGCCTCAGCTGGAAGATAGCGAGGGAGGCGTCCCAAATAACAAAGTACAGGCTTATTAAGTGACCGTGTTTGTAGTGCCTTATATATATCCTTCATTAACATTCCTTATACATGTCCAAACGTCAGACTAATTGTCATGTGCAGTGGGAAGAGGTTCTTTGTAAGAAAACAAAAATCCATGAGATTTGCAGGTCAATGCTGCGTCCAGAGGTTTTTCCAAACAATAATTCCAATACAAATATCCCAAGTTGTTCCAGAACATTAAGCTAACTGTATCTGTTGGATCCTTCTGTAAAATCCCTCTAAAACAGGGGAGACACTAAATTAAAAAAGCATTTTAAGTCGATGCTGGAAGAGGCATCCACCAGGGCCATGAGGGATGATGCTATCGTGCACACAACTCACCAAACTCTCTCGGTTCCATTACTAAATGTTTCATATTCCTCTATCCATTTAATGGAGCTCCTAGAGAAATGGGGTGATTTCATTGTTTCAAAGCTCAACTTAACTTAAGTGCATAACAAGACAAAGAGCATTTTAACAGAATCACGTGCAGTATCTCCATCATCTACACAGGTATCAGATGATTGTGATCAAACGTAGTTCTCTGGAAACATAATAAATGACTAAGTTCCATCATGTCTACAGGGTCTCAGCATGAAGCCGACTCTCCAACTAACTGTCCAGGGTGGACATTCGTCATGACATCGTAAAATGATGTCCTCTAAATCAGGGCCAAATAGCATGCAGGAGCCCCATTCCGGACAACATCTGCCCACATACAATCCATCTCCTTAACTCTCAAAGTTCACTCCCCCTTCAAGTAAGCATCACATACAAGAAGCAGCCCATTCATTTTCACTATGGTCAAAGTGACATGGTGCTATCATCATTACTCTCAACAGCCCCTCCACTGGCCCTGGCCTCTCCTTTGAAGCTGCAGATGGACGCTGCACAAACAAACCTGCGGGGGCCATGAAAACACCGGCTCGCTGGATTCTGGCCTGGGCTCTGCCCCCAAACACTGCTGACTGTGTGTGTGTGTGTGTGTGTGTGTGTGTGTGTGGTGTGTGTGAGTGAGTAAGTGAGTGAGAGTGTGAGTGTATGTGGGTGCGGGTGTGTGTGTGTGTATGTGTGTGTATGTGTGTGTGTGTGTGTGTGTGTGTGTGTGTGTGTGTGTGTGCGTGTATGTGTGTATAATAATAAACGAGGAATAATTTGACAGGGGAGCGCCACCCAGGCGGTAGTAGCCTGTGTGGCGCTGTCCATCAGAAAGGCCCTTCTGGTAACAGGGTGGTTAGCTAGCTCGTGGCGGTGCTAGCGGTATCCATCAGAAAGGCCCTTCTGGTAACAGGGTGGTTAGCTAGCTCGTGGCGGTGCTAGCGGTATCCATCAGAAAGGCCCTTCTGGTAACAGGGTGGTTAGCTAGCTCGTGGCGGTGCTAGCGGTATCCATCAGAAAGGCCCTTCTGGTAACAGGGTGGTTAGCTAGCTCGTGGCGGTGCTAGCGGTATCCATCAGAAAGGCCCTTCTGGTAACAGGGTGGTTAGCTAGCTCGTGGCGGTGCTAGCGGTATCCATCAGAAAGGCCCTTCTGGTAACAGGGTGGTTAGCTAGCTCGTGGCGGTGCTAGCGGTATCCATCAGAAAGGCCCTTCTGGTAACAGGGTGGTTAGCTAGCTCGTGGCGGTGCTAGCGGTATCCATCAGAAAGGCCCTTCTGGTAACAGGGTGGTTAGCTAGCTCGTGGCGGTGCTAGCGGTGTCCGTCAGAAAGGCCCTTCTGGTAACAGGGTGGTTAGCTAGCTCGTGGCGGTGCTAGCGGTATCCATCAGAAAGGCCCTTCTGGTAACAGGGTGGTTAGCTAGCTCGTGGCGGTGCTAGCGGTATCCATCAGAAAGGCCCTTCTGGTAACAGGGTGGTTAGCTAGCTCGTGGCGGTAGCAGCGGTACTTACGTTGGGTCTCAGGGTGGCCGCCTGGCCGTAGTACTTCTCGGCCGCCTCGTTCAGACTGGCCTGCCTGCGAACAGAGAGCAGACGGCAGCCATCACTCATCTTAAGCTCCACCGCAGGCGGGGGCCCTGAGCTCTTGCGGGGTTCACCAGGTCTCCAAAGTTCACCGGGAAATTACAGGAGGGAAGGGAACGATGACCCATCAATCAACCGCTCCTGTCCTTTCATTATCGGGAAAATAACGGTTTCACGTGATTAACAGTTTTATTATGGGAGGCAAAGCAGGGCCTACCTGTGTGGACCTCTGAGCGCTGATGATCCTGTGATGCTACGACATGAGAGGAAACAAGCGAACCTGCTCCTACTCACTCACACGCACGCAGCGATGCCACTGACACACATACGAGACCATGATGTCTAACCCATATTGGCAGATTTCTCTCTCTCCAACAGATGGCTTGCCCATACGGGTCCCAAGGAGACCTGAAATATTTAGTGCCTAAGGACATTAAACCAAGGAATGTGTGCCATTATGGACCTTATGCTGGGAACCCCACTGCTTCTATACTGGTTCTGTGCTGGTTCCCCTGCCTCTATACCTGGTTCTGTGCTGGTTCACCTGCCTCTTGAACTGGTCCTGTTCTGGTTCCCCTGCCTCTATACTGGTTCTGTGCTGGTTCACCTGCCTCTATACTGGTTCTGTGCTGGTTCCTCTGCCTCTATAACTGGTTCTGTGCTGGTTCCCCTGCCTCTTTACCTGGTTCTGTGCTGGTTCTCTGCTGGTTCTCCTGCCTCTATACTGGTTCTGTGCTGGTTCCCCTGCCTCTATACCTGGTTCTGTGCTGGTTCTCTGCTGGTTCTCCTGCCTCTATACTGGTTCTGTGCTGGTTCCCCTGCCTCTATACCTGGTTCTGTGCTGGTTCCCCTGCCTCTATACCTGGTTCTGTGCTGGTTCCCCTGCCTCTATACCTGGTTCTGTGCTGGTTCTCCTGCCTCTATATTGGTTCTGTGCTGGTTCCCCTGCCTCTATACTCGTTCTGTGCTGGTTCCCCTGCCTCTATACTGGTTCTGTGCTGGTTCCCCTGCCTCTATACTGGTTCTGTGCTGGTTCCCCTGCCTCTATACCTGGTTCTCTGCTGGTTCCCCTGCCCCTATACCTGGTTCTGTGCTGGTTCCCCTGCCTCTATACCTGGTTCTGTGCTGGTTCTCTGCTGGTTCCCCTGCCTCTATACTGGTTCTGTGCTGGTTCCCCTGCCTCTATACTGGTTCTGTGCTGGTTCCCCTGCCTCTATACTGGTTCTGTGCTGGTTCTCCTGCCTCTATACCTGGGGCCATAAAGAGTTTTCATCTCCGGTAGGCCGAGATCAAAACGCACCTTTGTGACCCTGAGCTTCATTCATCTCACTGATGGTAACGATCGTCCCATTGCAAACAGTTTAACTCTGACAAAGCCAAGGAGAGAGACCAGTGAGTGGCAGTGGGGCCCATTAGCTGCCCTGATGAAAGGCTGTAGACCACTGGAACCACGCTCTCGTTGAGGTTGTCCTGGCCTGTTACAGGCTCTCCGTCCATATGGTTTGAACTACGCGTCAACCATTTCTCAACATCAGGGACATGGTTGGCTTATAACACAGCCATTCTTCTGAATTATATTTGCTTCAATCACGTTAGGAGTCACCAGAAGAAGAGATGTCATTGTTTAGCCACAATGTAAACCGATATGCTGTTTTTGGGATGTTTACCTCGTGACTATGAAAATATAAAATAGTTTGCACAGTCAGAGAATATTTTCAAGTCAACATGAAGCTAAGATGGGCTCATAAACTGACATGCAAAACCACTTACTCCCAAGACATGTTACTTGATAATGTTGTTTGCGCTCCCACAAATGGGCCATTTAAGCACCACATGCGAGTGGAGCATTGGACGACCCCTCTTCTATCCAAGAGACTGTTACCAAAACACTACAAACCAATACGGATCAAGGGAAGTTCAGAAGTCCTACTCTAAAACCTGCTCTTTCGCGTCAATCAGAACATACAAATACAATATAAGTGTCATTATTGTTATGGTTTGAAACAACAGATGTGATGTGTGGATGTGATTTCCACACCCTTACCTCATATTTAAAAGGAGTGGAGACGATTTACCAGACTCGGCTGAACAGAGATTCTGGGTCCTGGGGGGCTGAATGGACTTAGAGGAGGAAGCAACATGAACCACTGCTAGGGTTTAAATCCCAAACGTTGTCTTTGTCTTCCCCCCAAGGAGACAAGACAAGGACAAGGAAGACAAGGAGGACAAAGACTCTTGTGTTGTTGTCTTTGTCCTCCTTGTCTTCCCCCCAAGGAGACAAGACAAGGACAAGGAAGACAAGGAGGACAAAGACTCTTGTGTTGTTGTCTTTGTCCTCCTTGTCTTCCCCCCAAGGAGACAAGACAAGGACAAGGAAGACAAGGAGGACAAAGACTCTTGTGTTGTTGTCTTTGTCCTCCTTGTCTTCCCCCCCCCCTCGAGAGGGGAAGACAAGGAGGACAAAGACGACAACACAAGAGTCTTTGTCCTCCTTGTCTTCCCCCCCCCCCCTCTCCTCCTTGTCTTCCCCCCCCCCTCGAGAGGGGAAGACAAGGAGGACAAAGACGACAACACAAGAGCGCGGGGAGGGAAGGAACCAACCCCCAACCACCAGGAGTGATGGGGAGCACATCCCAGAAGGAAAGATGCTGCAGTATGAATCAACAACCCCAGCAGTGGTCCTGTGGCCTGTGGTAGTATCCCGTTGATTTATTCACCTCCAAGGGAGACTTGTGATGTACAAATCACAACACAGGTGTGCTTCTTCACGCCACTCTGGAACTGATGCCAAGGGCTTAATGAATGGATGCTCCAGAGCGACCAAAAGCACTGGGAGTATCCCAGCACTGGGAGTATCCCACGGCTGGGATCGTCAAGAGGACACAGCACAGTTGGGTAAATGTAGAACGCAGTTTTCTTTATGCGTCCTACTAGATTCTAGATACAAAAATACAGGCAATTATTTTTAATTATTAATCCATGACAAACCGTTTTTTTTTTTCTGTTAAAAATTGTTTGGGAACATTTCCGTGTTATTTCTGTCTAAAGTTTATAAGGCTGTTGAACGGGGGAAACGCCTGCAAAATATGAGGAGTCGTTAGCTAGTTATCTATTGGCTGCACCCTGGTGAGGCGTTGTTAGCTAGTTATCTATTGGCTGCACCCTGGTGAGGCGTTGTTAGCTAGTTATCTATTGGCTGCACCCTGGTGAGGCGTTGTTAGCTAGTTATCTATTGGCTACACCCTCGTGAGGCGTTGTTAGCTAGTTATCTATTGGCTGCACCCTGGTGAGGCGTTGTTAGCTAGTTATCTATTGGCTACACCCTGGTGAGGCGTTGTTAGCTAGTTATCTATTGGCTACACCCTGGTGAGGCGTTGTTAGCTAGTTATCTATTGGCTGCACCCTGGTGAGGCGTTGTTAGCTAGTTATCTATTGGCTACACCCTGGTGAGGCGTTGTTAGCTAGTTATCTATTGGCTACACCCTGGTGAGGCGTTGTTAGCTAGTTATCTATTGGCTACACCCTGGTGAGGCGTTGTTAGCTAGTTATCTATTGGCTACACCCTGGTGAGGCGTTGTTAGCTAGTTATCTATTGGCTACACCCTGGTGAGGCGTTGTTAGCTAGTTATCTATTGGCTACACCCTGGTGAGGCGTTGTTAGCTAGTTATCTATTGGCTACACCCTGGTGAGGCGTTGTTAGCTAGTTATCTATTGGCTACACCCTGGTGAGGCGTTGTTAGCTAGTTATCTATTGGCTACACCCTGGTGAGGCGTTGTTAGCTAGTTATCTATTGGCTACACCCTGGTGAGGCGTTGTTAGCTAGTTATCTATTGGCTACACCCTGGTGAGGCGTTGTTAGCTAGTTATCTATTGGCTGCACCCTGGTGAGGCGTTGTTAGCTAGTTATCTATTGGCTGCACCCTGGTGAGGCGTTGTTAGCTAGTTATCTATTGGCTGCACCCTGGTGAGGCGTTGTTAGCTAGTTATCTATTGGCTACACCCTGGTGAGGCGTTGTTAGCTAGTTATCTATTGGCTGCACCCTGGTGAGGCGTTGTTAGCTAGTTATCTATTGGCTGCACCCTGGTGAGGCGTTGTTAGCTAGTTATCTATTGGCTGCACCCTGGTGAGGCGTTGTTAGCTAGTTATCTATTGGCTGCACCCTGGTGAGGCGTTGTTAGCTAGTTATCTATTGGCTGCACCCTGGTGAGGCGTTGTTAGCTAGTTATCTATTGGCTACACCCTGGTGAGGCGTTGTTAGCTAGTTATCTATTGGCTGCACCCTGGTGAGGCGTTGTTAGCTAGTTATCTATTGGCTGCACCCTGGTGAGGCGTTGTTAGCTAGTTATCTATTGGCTACACCCTGGTGAGGCGTTGTTAGCTAGTTATCTATTGGCTACACCCTGGTGAGGCGTTGTTAGCTAGTTATCTATTGGCTACACCCTGGTGAGGCGTTGTTAGCTAGTTATCTATTGGCTGCACCCTGGTGAGGCGTTGTTAGCTAGTTATCTATTGGCTACACCCTGGTGAGGCGTTGTTAGCTAGTTATCTATTGGCTACACCCTGGTGAGGCGTTGTTAGCTAGTTATCTATTGGCTGCACCCTGGTGAGGCGTTGTTAGCTAGTTATCTATTGGCTACACCCTGGTGAGGCGTTGTTAGCTAGTTATCTATTGGCTACACCCTGGTGAGGCGTTGTTAGCTAGTTATCTATTGGCTACACCCTGGTGAGGCGTTGTTAGCTAGTTATCTATTGGCTACACCCTGGTGAGGCGTTGTTAGCTAGTTATCTATTGGCTGCACCCTGGTGAGGCGTTGTTAGCTAGTTATCTATTGGCTGCACCCTGGTGAGGCGTTGTTAGCTAGTTATCTATTGGCTGCACCCTGGTGAGGCGTTGTTAGCTAGTTATCTATTGGCTACACCCTGGTGAGGCGTTGTTAGCTAGTTATCTATTGGCTACACCCTGGTGAGGCGTTGTTAGCTAGTTATCTATTGGCTGCACCCTGGTGAGGCGTTGTTAGCTAGTTATCTATTGGCTGCACCCTGGTGAGGCGTTGTTAGCTAGTTATCTATTGGCTACACCCTGGTGAGGCGTTGTTAGCTAGTTATCTATTGGCTACACCCTGGTGAGGCGTTGTTAGCTAGTTATCTATTGGCTACACCCTGGTGAGGCGTTGTTAGCTAGTTATCTATTGGCTACACCCTGGTGAGGCGTTGTTAGCTAGTTATCTATTGGCTACACCCTGGTGAGGCGTTGTTAGCTAGTTATCTATTGGCTGCACCCTGGTGAGGCGTTGTTAGCTAGTTATCTATTGGCTGCACCCTGGTGAGGCGTTGTTAGCTAGTTATCTATTGGCTGCACCCTGTTTTGTTTTGTATTATAAATATATATAATATATAATAAAAAGATGCTATATATTATGTAATATCAACGTTAATAAATGTTGTCAGGACAGTGCAGCGTATCGGCATTAGAGGAGGAAGGTGGAGCAGACCGGTCCATTAGAGGAGGAAGGTGGAGCAGACCGGTCCATTAGAGGAGGAAGGTGGAGCAGACCGGTCCATTAGAGGAGGAAGGTGGAGCAGACCGGTCCATTAGAAGAGGAAGGTGGAGCAGACCGGTCCATTAGAGGAGGAAGGTGGAGCAGACCGGTCCATTAGAGGAGGAAGGTGGAGCAGACCGGTCCATTAGAGGAGGAAGGTGGAGCAGACCGGTCCATTAGAAGAGGAAGGTGGAGCAGACCGGTCCATTAGAGGTGGAAGGTGGAGCAGACCGGTCCATTAGAAGAGGAAGGTGGAGCAGACCGGTCCATTAGAGGAGGAAGGTGGAGCAGACCGGTCCATTAGAGGAGGAAGGTGGAGCAGACCGGTCCATTAGAGGAGGAAGGTGGAGCAGACCGGTCCATTAGAGGAGGAAGGTGGAGCAGACCGGTCCATTAGAGGAGGAAGGTGGAGCAGACCGGTCCATTAGAGGAGGAAGGTGGAGCAGACCGGTCCATTAGAGGAGGAAGGTGGAGCAGACCGGTCCATTAGAGGAGGAAGGTGGAGCAGACCGGTCCATTAGAGGAGGAAGGTGGAGCAGACCGGTCCATTAGAAGAGGAAGGTGGAGCAGACCGGTCCATTAGAGGAGGAAGGTGGAGCAGACCGGTCCATTAGAGGAGGAAGGTGGAGCAGACCGGTCCATTAGAGGAGGAAGGTGGAGCAGACCGGTCCATTAGAGGAGGAAGGTGGAGCAGACCGGTCCATTAGAGGAGGAAGGTGGAGCAGACCGGTCCATTAGAAGAGGAAGGTGGAGCAGACCGGTCCATTAGAAGAGGAAGGTGGAGCAGACCGGTCCATTAGAGGAGGAAGGTGGAGCAGACCGGTCCATTAGAGGAGGAAGGTGGAGCAGACCGGTCCATTAGAGGAGGAAGGTGGAGCAGACCGGTCCATTAGAGGAGGAAGGTGGAGCAGACCGGTCCATTAGAGGAGGAAGGTGGAGCAGACCGGTCCATTAGAGGAGGAAGGTGGAGCAGACCGGTCCATTAGAGGAGGAAGGTGGAGCAGACCGGTCCATTAGAGGAGGAAGGTGGAGCAGACCGGTCCATTAGAGGAGGAAGGTGGAGCAGACCGGTCCATTAGAAGAGGAAGGTGGAGCAGACCGGTCCATTAGAGGAGGAAGGTGGAGCAGACCGGTCCATTAGAGGAGGAAGGTGGAGCAGACCGGTCCATTAGAGGAGGAAGGTGGAGCAGACCGGTCCATTAGAGGAGGAAGGTGGAGCAGACCGGTCCATGCAGAGCTTAGCGCTAAGCAGGTCTTCCATAGCTTCTCTTTGCCCTTCACAGCAGGCCTGGTTTTGAAGTCGTACACTGAGTGTTTTCAGAAGGCAATAAAAGGCAAAAAGGAAAGGAATATGGAAAGGGGATACTTTTACTCCTCTGACAGCCGCTTTTCAACCAATTATTTGCCTACCCCCCCACCTTCCTTTGAGCATGTGTGTCCAAGACAAACACACGAAGAACCTGAGAGCTAAGGCGGTCTGGCGGACGGGAGCCCCCTGCCAACGAGGTGGGGGGGGGGGGGGGGGGGGGGGGGGGGGGGACTCCAGGCCTGGGCCTCCCGCTATGTGCCAGGGACCCTGGAAGAGACCGTCCACAGCGAGAGGGCTGCAGGTGGATTAGCCTGGGAGAGCTAGGAGAGAGGCAGCAGGGTAGACCTCGTGGCAGAGAGTATGCACTCACTGGTGAAGCAGAGCAGCGGAAGGTACAATGCCAGTGGAGGACTTCAACAACTCAAGACACGCATTAATGGACTCAGCGGTAATCACTTCCCCTCAGCAGACGGCTGTAATTCCAATGCCGAAAACCTTGAGTTTTATTTAAGTCAGGAAATGGCAAACTGTCGACTGGAAAACTAATATTGGATAATAATATTGTTGGCGTGGAACCGCTTCGGTCCGTGCGGCAGCATACTGTAAACTGGCACACGGGCTATCTACCGTTCTCCATTCGTGGCTCACGCTGAGAAATACAGGAGCTTGTGCATTCCAGAAGCACTCTCATTTCGACTCGTCAACTGAACTTTGCTGATTTGGAAGCAGAACGCCACCCACAAGCCAGAAACAGCAGACAGCGAGGCAAAGAGAGCCAGTGAGAGAGAGAGAGAGCCGAGAGAGGAGAGGGGGAGAGTGTGAGGACGGGGAGAGTGAGGAAAAAGGAGAGAATATGGAGAATCAGAAGCTGTTCTGCTGGCGCTGCGGCGAGACGATAGGATTACAAGGTAGAGCATCTAAATCACACAGGCCAGCGAACACTGTAAACTCCAGGATAAACGCTAGAGACAGTGCCCTCGCTCTGTTCACTGCACAGTGCTTTGTTTAGCCACGGAAAAGGGTGCCCACCCATCTCCTCTAGAGACGCGAGGATTCAGACAAAAAAAAAAAGACCAATAGCTCCCTTATTTTAAAACTCGTTACGGAAAGAAAAGTAATCTAGTCCGGCATGATAAAGACAGCATCAGACCTCACTGCGCTACGTCTTTGCTTAGGGCACTGGTGATACAATATGGCACCTCAAGCTCCTCATCGTCCATCCCTGCCACTCACCGGAACATGTGGGCGGCGCTGAACACCACGTCAAACTCCCCGCTGTCCAGCTGGGCCGCTCTCTCCGCCATGTCCGCCGCCTCCAGCAGACGAGACTCCTCCAACAGAAACTGACCTGGGAGAACGGGTGGAGAGAGAGGGGGATGAGCACCATGAGAGAGAGAGAGAGAGAGAGAGAGAGAGAGAGAGAGAGAGAGAGAGAGAGAGAGAGAGGGGGATGAGCACCATGAGAGAGAGAGAGAGAGAGAGAGAGAGAGAGAGAGAGAGAGAGAGAGAGAGGGGGGGATGAGCACCATGAGAGAGAGAGAGAGAGAGAGAGAGAGAGAGAGAGAGAGAGAGAGAGAGAGAGAGAGAGAGAGAGAGAGAGAGAGAGAGAGAGAGAGAGAGAGGGAGAGAGAGAGAGAGAGAGAGGGGGATGAGCACCATGAGAGAGAGAGAGAGAGAGAGAGAGAGAGAGAGAGAGAGAGAGAGAGAGAGAGAGAGAGAGAGAGAGAGAGAGAGAGAGAGGGGGATGAGCACCATGAGAGAGAGAGAGAGAGAGAGAGAGAGAGAGAGAGAGAGAGAGAGAGAGAGAGGGGGATGAGCACCATGAGAGAGAGAGAGAGAGAGAGAGAGAGAGAGAGAGAGGGGGGATGAGCACCATGAGAGAGAGAGAGAGAGAGAGAGAGAGAGAGAGAGAGAGAGAGAGAGATGAGCACCATGAGAGAGAGAGAGAGAGAGAGAGAGAGAGAGAGAGAGAGAGAGAGAGAGAGAGAGAGAGAGAGAGAGAGAGAGGGGGGATGAGCACCATGAGAGAGAGAGAGAGAGAGAGAGAGAGGGATGAGCACCATGAGAGAGAGAGAGAGAGAGAGAGAGAGGGGGATGAGCACCCTGAGAGAGAGAGAGAGAGAGAGAGAGAGAGAGAGAGAGAGAGAGAGAGAGAGGGGGATGAGCACCATGAGAGAGAGAGAGAGAGAGAGAGAGAGAGGAGAGAGAGAGAGAGAGAGAGAGAGAGAGAGAGAGAGAGAGAGAGAGAGAGAGAGAGAGAGAGAGAGAGAGAGAGAGAGAGAGAGAGAACATGGCCGCCTGGTGTCGCCTTTGTGCCTGGCTAAACCGACCCTGCCCTGTCCGCTCCCAGCGATCATGTGATGAAACACTAGATGTTAGCAAGCTATCACTCTGGCCATCTCTCAGACGTGGTTCAGTAAATGATGGCGATACGTGTGTGTGTTCGTCGTGTTCAGGGATAATTCCCAAACGGAGAATTGCGGCTTACCGAGATTGTGCGCTTGGGAGAAAAGTCAAATCCAGGGGTTATTGTGGAATTCTGAATCCAGATAACAGGCCATCAAGAAAACACATTCTGTAGAAAAGGTGATTTAATAGCCTTTGGCCTGTGCTCAGCCGTGCTAGACGGAGATCTCAAGCCACTGAGAGGAAACCAGCCTATGTTCCTTAATAACTGTGTAGTACGGCTGTCTGGTCCTTGGTGGGACACTGCTTTCAGACAACATGCCCACTAAAGCACCTTTACATGTAGTATATCTGTAGATGTACTGGATTTATCAAAGGCAAATGTCTTTCTTTGCAGCAAGTTAGTACTTCCAAATACTAACACCATTCATTCAATTACTTTGCCATTACTATCTTATTTTTCGCATTCCATTTTCTCATTCTTAAGGAAATTATTTTCCAACCGTACCTAACAAACCATCAGTGGGTTCAGGCAACTCTCACCGAAAGATTAGCTCAATTCCTAACGCACGGCGCGAACAGCGCTCCTAAGGGAACGCCAGGCCATATCAGGGGGCCAACATGTGTGTTTACATGAAGCAAAGAGCGTATTGACACAAAGCCCAAGGCCATGGAGTAGACGATACGACACCTCAGAAAGTACCGCGAAGTCCCACAATGCATTTGGTTTAAGGTAAAACTAGGTGAGAGGGAATGGCTGATTTTAAAGACGCTGTCGATTTAGTCTGATTTTGAAAGAAAGAGAAAAAGAGAACTACAAGTCCACTTGAATCCTGAGCACACACCGTTGGCATGGCACTGATTACAGCGGCACCAGGGACGAGGGAACTGGGCCGTCCGCCATGATCTCTACAGTAAATATCTGTCCCTTCTACTGGGAGCGCGCTACGTTTCCATGCCATTCCAAAACGAGGAAGGAAAAAGATGGAAAAGGAGTGTGTGTGTCAGGCGGTGATGGGTCTATGTGCTGGTGATCATGGGCCAGAACACAGTAACTGGGAACATAAACCATGTAGCTTGGTTTTGAAATCAGTTCAGTTACAGGACACATTTTCATTCTCTTCTTCTTTCTAGAGTAGAAAATGGGAAATAATGGGGAATGGTGGAACACAGCTTGTGATATATTTGTCAGAAAATCAATGGCAGTTGACGTCCACTAATGAACACTTACCATAATGCATGTAACAATTGCCCTTTGTCGGATCGAGCTGAATGGCCTTCAGAAAATACTTCTCTGCCTCTGCTTTTTGTCCCTGAGAGAGAAAGAGAGGGAGAGAATCGGAAAGAAAGAGGGAGAGCGAAAGAGAAAGAGATTTAATATATTGTTAGGGTGGATTCAAAGACTGTGTTTTAATGAAAATGTGACCACGTCTTGTTCAAACAACCACATCCTACCTGGTGTAGCTAATGAGCCTGTCTGAGCCACAGGGCTGACATTTCATCTTAATAAAGACATGAAACGTTTGGAACATGTGTTATCCAGCCAATGTACACGATGTCATGCCTAAACCTTGCTGGTTTTATTAATACTTCTATCTCTACTGTGAAGCTTGTCTTTGGTGGGACCTGTCCAATGATGAAAGGGGAGGTTGGAGTGAGGACAACAATGAGAGAAGCAGGAGTAGAAATGCACAAGATGCACTAAGGAAAAGAGAAATACATATTGTTAGACTATAATGAAGATCTCAAAATGTATATATTTTTTAATACATGAGGTTAAGAGCTTGCGAAAGACAACCGAAGTGAAATCCAGATCCATTATAGAAGACAGGAGTTGGCTTGCACGTTACATGTCGAATAAGGACATATACATACCCAACGCATCATGAGCCAAGACTTAAAACATATTTGAGTGTTCAAACCTTTGATGCAGACAAAAAGCAAGACCACGCCAAGTTTATATTTTCTACAGCTGACGGTGTCCAAGTGGCCATCATGGTTCATAATATATTTACTTTGCATTCTTCACTTCACAGAGGGAGCTAAGTGCACACTCGAGGTACAGCTGGGTTTAGAATAACGTTGGCCTCTTCTATTAACCCCGCTTCAGTGTTCAAACAATGGAATGACTCACAGCTGATGTGGATGGAGAACATTATGAAACATCTGAGAAACAATGGTAGTAAAGTGTGTTACATTGAGGAAAAGTCAGTGAAATGTTTAATCTCCTGAAATGGGGAGTTGTTCATGTTCATCAACTATAAATTAAAGGCAAATGCTAGCCCTCCTACTTAACAGATAATTATTTTCTATTTGGCTAAACATTTTCGGTTAAGTTTTACACTAATTTCAAACGTTCTCTCTAGTCAAATACAGTACCACCTAAGAAGCAGTGAATACAACGTTGACCCATACTTATTGAGTGTATGATTGGTACCCTAATCTGACACAAGACATACACAGCTCTACTTGTGCAGTCACTAAGGTTGTCCCAAACAGAACCTGCATTGAATTAGCGGAGGAAATG
>JACYXH010000203.1:1452500-1562500 GCA_026745465.1 Lota lota
TTTTGTAGCAGATAAAGCTGTTGAACAATGTTCCAGTGAAACGCTCACATCATTTGAATCAGGCCAAATGGTTCAACGTTGTTTCCACACGTCTTTTTCATACTTTTACAGTTAGTGCGAGAACTAAAAAACCAATAGATCAAGCACAAGGCTCTTCTTTTATTAATAAAGAAAAGGCAGCAAACAGAGTGAGATGTTGCTGTAAACGTTAGGCCCTCATTTAACCTGAACCCGCCAACAGCCACGCTTCCCTCTGCCACAAGAACAAACAGGTCTCTTTTCCATGGATACATCAGCACATACAACACGTACCCATCATGTTGTACAGGCTCTGGGGTGCAAATTGCCTCGGCATTTTCTGTACTGCTTCCTTGTACACAGCGAGGGCCTCCTGCATGGATCCAACAAAAGAAAGGGGGAGCGTTAGAGGCAGAAAGGAGGGCTGGAGCTGGGGTGGACGTGAGTCCTCCGCCCACCCCCTGGCCCGTGGACTCGGTTGCTGTGAAAACGCAGCGTGGAATTGGGGGTCGCCGAGAGGGTGGTCAACAGAAAAACCAGCTTCTATCCTCGGTGTCACGCCAATTAGAGAAACATCATGACGACCAGAGTGTTGTCACGTATTGACTCTGGAGCACAAAGCCTCTGTGATGCCTCTTGGAACCGTGTTTCATGCTTACAAGGAAGGGGAAGGAGCCAGGGAGAACAGGACGCAAACAGGAAGAGCGAGGGCTTCGGCCCTTCTAGGGGTTAGCCGTGCTTGATTGCAAATTCACTCGTTGGCATCAAAGGACTGAAGCCCCAAAGCGTGTGTGTGTGTGTGTGTGCGTGTGTTTGTGTGTGTGCGTGCGTGTGTGTGCGTGTGTGTGTGTGCATGTGTGTGTGTTTGTGTGTGTGTGTGCGTGTGTTTGTGTGTGTGTGCGTGCGTGTGTGTGCGTGTGTGTTTGTGTGTGTTTGTGTGTGTGTGTGTGTGTCTGTGTGTGTGAGAGGGAGGGAGGGGGGGACAAAAGAAGGTGAGTGGGTGTATGTGTGAGAGGGGGGACAAAAGAAGGCCAAAATAACGTGGGTTGGTTCGGGGGGAGTTTTGGTTGACTTGTTGCCTAAAAGCACAATTTAGCACATTTTGAGATTGATATAAGGTTCAAAAGAACTGAATAATTGTACACATGTGATGACTATCATGACAAGACCTTTTACGTCTTAGATGGGGGTGTTTCAAATGATACTATATGCTATTCTAATGTATTTAGTCTTTATTTATTCTACTCTTAATATCAACACATATCAGAACAGCGAATAGCATTAGAATGAAGAGAATATTGTTTCAATAAATGTTAAGGGAAGCAGCGGTTCTCTTCAGGGGGAGCCCGCCCCTCCTGGCTCCCCCTGATCCCTGATCCTGGCTCCCCCTGATCCTGGCTCCCCCTGATCCTGGCTCCCCTGGTCCTGGCTCCCCTGATCCTGGCTCCCCTGGTCCTGGCACCCCCTGACCCCTGGTCCTGGCTCCCCCTGGTCCTGGCTCCCCCTGGTCCTGGGTCCCCCTGGTCCTGGCACCCCCTGACCCCTGGTCCTGGCTCCCCCTGGTCCTGGCTCCCCCTGGTCCTGGCTCCCCCTGACCCCTGGTCCTGGCTCCCCTGATCCTGACCCCTGGTCCTGGCTCCCCTGGTCCTGGCTCCCCCTGACCCCTGGTCCTGGCTCCCCCTGACCCCTGATCCTGGCTCCCCCTGGTCCTGGCTCCCCCTGACCCCTGGTCCTGGCTCCCCCTGACCCCTGATCCTGGCTCCCCCTGGTCCTGGCTCCCCCTGGTCCTGGCTCCCCCTGACCCCTGGTCCTGGCTCCCCCTGACCCCTGATCCTGGCTCCCCTGATCCTGGCTCCCATGGTCCTGGCTCCCCTGGTCCTGGCTCCCCTGGTCCTGGCTCCCCTGATGGAGCACGGTGTGTGGGTGTATTGATGAGCCCCTACCTCCTGGTGGCCCGTCTCGTGGAGCAGCTTGCCCAGGTTGTACAGGCAGCTGGTGACGGAGCTCTTGTGCGCGTGGGGGTCCTTGAGGTTCTCGTCCGGGATGTCGGCGCAGGTCAGGAAGGTCCGCTTGGCCTCGTCCAGCCGGCCCTGGTTCATCTGGATGATGCCCGTGTTCAAGTAGGCCGCTGGGGACCCAGTAGAGTAAATGCTAATCCACCCTTTGACCCTCCTTGTGTTCCCTGACCTCTGTAACACTCTGGGGGGGGGGGGGGGGGGGGGGAGCCCTGGGCTCTACAATGAAATGCAACATAAAATAAACAATAAGTGGCTGCAGAGTAATTAGCCTCGGTGGAGTTGCCCGTCCAAACTAGCAGACTGGATGTTAGAATACGCTGACTGGTACCAGATCGATTGGCTTATCCACAGCGTGGTGGAGGACGGCTCTGCGCCAGTCGATGGAGGGGTGGGAGAACGTGGAAGCCGATAGGCTTGAAGCACTGGTGGTCAAAGGCTGTCTCGTCTAGTGCAGCTTCTTTTGGGGATGTTAGTTTCTTGTGTAATACCTCAACTCTAAGTACTACAAGTAGTCGAGTACTATTTGTGTGCCATGCTCTCAGTCTTATATGAAGCCCTTAGAGCAGTGTTTCTCAAATGGAGGTACAATAACCCCTAGGGGTACTTGAATGGTTTAAGGGGGTACTTGGATATTTAAAAAAAACGTTGAGTCCTTTTTGTTGTTCTAATATTGGTTATGAACAAGTGTAAAAATAATGCCACCATAATCAAATGTATTGAATCTGAATACCACCTAATAAAATGTAAGTCGCAATGTGTAACATTTCAACTAGCTCTGGCCAGCCCGTAACATTTTCTTTGTTTACAAGAATCTTACTATCGACACTCCTAAACCCCTCCCACCCACCCTAAACCCCTGCCACTCACCATAAACCCCTCCCACTCACCCTAAACCCCTCCCACCCACCCTAAACCCCTGCCACTCACCATAAACCCCTCCCACTCACCCTAAACCACTCCCACTCGCCATAAACCCCTCCCACTCACCATAAACCCCTCCCACTCACCCTAAACCCCTCCCACCCACCCTAAACCCCTGCCACTCACCATAAACCCCTCCCACTCACCCTAAACCACTCCCACTCGCCATAAACCCCTCCCACTCACCCTAAACCACTCCCACTCACCCTAAACCCCTCCCATTCACCCTAAACCACTCCCACTCATGCCACCCAGCCAGCCAAGCTACGCTAGCTAGCGTCACACAGCTGCACAGCCAGTCGGAGTGGACAGAACTCTGTTACTGAGGTTTTTAAATTCTGAAAGTCTCCCGCCTACTAACTGGGAGGGGCTCAGTCGTGCACATTGAGACTTTAAATCTAATTTGAATACTACAAGTTCGGTAAATCTTTCTATGAACTGGCACCACCCACTTAATGTTCATGTTTGCGCATACATTATTATATATTCATTTTCCTTTTTTCCATCCCAAAAATGTGTTGTGCTGGTGGAAGGGGAACTAAAATAATATCATAGAGGGGGTTGATTCATAAAGAACCACTGCCTTAGAGGGCATGAAACAAGAGGGACAGAGGGCCAAAAGGACATTATCTTTGCAGGCGATGGTGGAGAATAAACATGTTTTAAAATCCCAGAGCAGAAAGGCTTAATAACCACCCACTCAGACGCATGTCATTAGGCAGCGAGTAATGGCCCAGCCGTGCAAAGATAAAAGATGTTTTCAACTGTCACAATGTCATTTTGTCTTTCCTGTCCCCGCTATTAAGGCTAATTAATCAACCTTGTTATCAGCTCAGACAGACTGGATAATTGAACGGCAAAAGCAAATGTTCTAGTGTTACCGGGATTTCGATTTGGCGCATAATTAATCCGGGAAAGCAAGGAAAAGACCTCTAAGACTCGGTGTTCATCCTTCATTGGCGAACGTCGGGAACAACGGGAGCTCATTTATAGCATGATCAGCGAGGAATATGACCAATTTATACTAATCAAGAAAAGAGATTGCTTATCAGACCCAGTGTAACCCTGGCTGAGTCGGTCCCAGCCAGGGACAAAATGAAACAGGAGAAAATGAACGTGAAATTGTCAGGGGAAAAAAGAATCATTGACCTGGATTCATGATGAACATTATAAAAGATTTGAGTGTTTGAAACACGATTGTGGGCTTCAACTGCCGATTGGTCCACGAGCTGTCGTTGAATCTTTATCTCAAACATCAAGATGTTTTCACCAAGTCTACTGCCACTTTCACTGGTTCAGAACCCAGGTCACGTTCACTGGTTCAGAACCCAGGTCACATTCACTGGTTCAGAACCCAGGTCACGTTCAGAACCCAGGTCACATTCACTGGTTCAGAACCCAGGTCACGTTCAGAACCCAGGTCACTTTCACTGGTTCACAACCCATTCACTGGTTCAGAACCCATTCACTGGTTCAGAACCCATTCACTGGTTCAGAACCCAGGTTACTTTCACTGGTTCACAACCCATTCACTGGTTCAGAACCCCTTCACTGGATCAGAAGCCCAAGTCACGTTCACTTGTGCCTGGCACAAAGAGCTCTAGATTGCCCATAAACTGGAAATAAAAGGTGATTACTTACAAGCCAAAGTTGGCCGGCTACCAATGGCCAGCTTATAGTAGTGGAGGGCCTCCGAGGGCTTGCTGTTCTCCTGCAGCAGCAGACCCCTGAAGAGGCGAGGAGGGTGAGAAGTTAGCAAGGAGGGCGAGAGGAAGGGCTTCTGGAGTAACACAAACACATCGTTTTTACAAAGGAATAAAAGGTTAAAGGGCGCAGGTTTGAAGGTCTGCGGGCCGTGACTGGATCTACGGCTCCCCTAAGGCTGACGAACAACGATGTACACCAAACAGTCCACACACTGTCAGGGAGGCCAGACTCTGGGGAACACAAGACACCCCTTCCTCTGGGGCCTGGATCACAGCTGGAAACACCCCGTGTTGAAGGGGGAGGTCAAATCATTACGCACACCTCCAAGTAACCGGAAAGGGCCGTGTGTGAACAAACGTGACAGCATACTGTTGATTTCTGGACACTTTATCACATGGTATCGGAGCTGTAGTTAAATGTTTACAGAAAAACCGATGAACCGAAGACGAAATGACAGACAAGGTGAAAATGAAATATGACATTCAATTGGCATACAAATATGCAAATGTACAACAAGGCGGAGATAACTCACAGGTTGTAAAGCATGTCGGCCATGTTCCTTCGGTAATAAAGGGCATTTCGGTAGGCCTGCTCGGCCTCCTCCATCTTGCCCTGGTTCTTCAGCACGTTCCCCAGGTTCCCCCATGCTGGCACACAACACAACAGGTATGTTACAACGGGAGGAAGATACCATTAGGCCAGCTCTCCATAACTCCAAAGAATGAGCCATTTTGTCTCTCTGCCTTCATCCCTCGCTGCTAGAGGAGACGCTACCAAGACAAATGTTGATCCTGCAGACCCTGGGACATCTGGCACTGAAATGGGTGCTGACAGGACCTCAGATGGGTGAATGAGCTCACACACCAGAGGACTATTCATCTACAGGATAAATATTGATATTGAATATACACACAGTATTATATAAGGAGTTCTTAATACAATGCACAGCTGCTAGCATCACGTTGAGCGCACGGTAGCGTGTGCAGCGCTGAGGCAAGTACGAGTAAGTACGTGTAAATGAGATAAATCATCGCGTTGTGGTTGTTTTCTTCTTTTCCCACCGTCTAACCGTTCCTTTTGGCTGGCGTAGGGCCAGCGACGTGACAGGTTTGGAGAAGAGACCACACCAGAGGCCCACAGTATACACGTTAGAACCGGGGGCAGTCGGGGCAGTCGGGGCAGTCGGGGCAGTCGCGGGCAGTCGGGGGCAGTCGGGGCAGTCGGGGGCAGTCGGGGCAGTCGCGGGCAGTCGGGGGCAGTCGCGGGCAGTCGCGGGCAGTCACGGGCAGTCGGGGGCAGTCGGGGCAGTCGGGGGCAGTCGGGGCAGTCGCGGGCAGTCGGGGCAGTCGGGGGCAGTCGGGGGCAGTCAGGGCAGTCGGGGGCAGTCGCGGGCAGTCACGGGCAGTCGGGGCAGTCGCGGGCAGTCGCGGGCAGTCACGGGCAGTCGGGGCAGTCGCGGGCAGTCGCGGGCAGTCACGGGCAGTCAGGGCAGTCGGGGCAGTCGGGGGCAGTCGCGGGCAGTCGGGGCAGTCGCGGGCAGTCGCGGGCAGTCACGGGCAGTCGGGGCAGTCGCGGGCAGTCGGGGCAGTCGCGGCGTTGCAGCGCTGGTAGGACGAGGACCTGCCAGGACAAACACCTCCTGTCTGCAGAGATGGCTTTAAGCAGCGTGTCCTGACGGCCTCGCTTCATACCAACACTCAACAGGACGCTCCGGTCTGGGATGCATCCTCCCTCCTGCAGTTTAGTCCTGCTTGCTGATGCCAGTCCAAGATGAGTTGGCAGGCGGAGGGGCATGCTATCAGATGTCGGATTAATATCGGATCAAATGAAGAAGACGCGCGTGTGGAGAACTACCAAGTAGTCCTCCAATATTCAACTAATTATTATAATTGGCAATAGGTTAATGATAGGATGTAAGGTGGAGGATTAAAAACAGCTTTACACATAATTAGTAATGGCTAAAATAGGCTTAAACAGATTGCACGCTTAATTGCATTCAACACTTGGTCACAAGTGTTGAATGCTATTTGGCATACTACTCAGACAGACTTGTGTTTGAAGCCAGTGTGTATGCAACAAATGTGTGTGCACAGTGTAAACACCTGATAGTGTGTGTGTGTGGGTGTGTGTGTGTGTGTGTGTCTGTGTGTGTGTGTGAGCTTTACACACATGAAAAGCTGTGTCTCACCTTTAGCAGGATTGACGTAAATCCCTGATTTGTAGAGCATCTCCTCGTTCCGCCAGTCCTGGTTCCTCAGCACGGTTCTCACCCCAAACAGCAGGACTAGGGCCGCGCTGCAGCCCCACAACACCGCCCTGCAGCCTCGCCGAGGCAGACGCACGCACAGGGCCCTCATCCCCACGGCGACCAGCAGGCAGAAGCCCATGCTGGGGATGTACAGCACTCGCTCTGCCACTACAAAGCCCACGTAGAAGAAGAGGTTGGCGGCGGGCAGGAAGGGGATGGCCATCAGGCCCAGCGAGAGCACCACAGCGCTCTCAGTGGTGGGGAGTGGAGTCCTGGTTTGGTAGGGCTTTCTGCCGGCGTGGGGCGGCTCTGTGTGCTGGTCCATCTGCTCCTGGTCGCTGCAGTAGTAGCCGTGGCCGTTGCTGTTGCTGTGTCCATTGCGGCCGTTGGAGGTACAGTGTGCTTTGCCGTTGGTCTCCTTGCTCTTGGCTTTCTGGTGTTGCGAGCGCAAGCCAAACCAGGCCAGCGTCAGCAACCCCGAATAGAAGGCCAGCGTTTGAAGGTTCCTCCAATCAGCTAAGCTTCTTATCAAAGGCAGGGCGTCCATGGACCAATCAAAGCTGAGGGTGTCCGGGCAGAGGAGGAGCCAAACGTTGACAGAAGGAAGGTAGAGGAAGGTGAGAGTCCTGGTGAGGAGCGAGGGGGAGTCTGCAGGCCGGGTTGTCAGAGTTGGAGAAGTTAGGGGGTTTGTTGCCCATCCAGTAGAGTCGGCAGGCCAGCAGAATGGCCCCCCAGGCCGCCAGCAGGACCCCGTTCAGCAGCAGGTGGGGGTTTTTCCTCTGGAAGATGGAGAATGAGAAGCTGTCAATACACTGAAAATGGAACATAGATCTGCGAGAAAGTTAAACACAGACCAGAGTTCAGCCAAAGCTAGTTCAATAGTCTAAGCATGAGATTAAATTAAGTGTTATTTATTATTTGACTTGAAGATGTCAATGTCAATAAGGATATGGCTGATAAAAGGACAAAATAACTGCTAGACTAACTTTGTGGTTTATAAATCGCTGTGTAATTCAAAATAACATTTCTTTGGCTTTAAAAAAAGGTGTTTTGGCTGAAGCAGGAATAAATCATTTTGCACAATTTCATCTCTCTAAACAAATCCAAAATGAAGACTTCTTAGTCCACCTCCACCCAGCATTATTGATTGAAAATAAGGATTTGATTCCAGCATTTCTTACAACACTGATGAAAACAATAGTTGTATTCACTGAGCTTATCATCAATCAAGAATCCACATGCCACACAGATGATCAGCCTATAGTTTCTACAGCGAGAGTCATGTTGGTTTTTCTCTCTTTGTGGTTTGAGCAACCTTTACAGACCTTCACAAACATCCACAGCCAAAGCCCGCTTGAGACATTTCTTACAGAACTATTCATTTTTGTTGGAGGAAATCATGTGACTGAAATAGCGCCCACATGGGATCAGTGAAAAGGGCCGCTGTGCTATGCAGAGAAACCATAATAGCCAGGGAGACAACAGAAACATGCCAGACATCCCCTATGGTGACCTCTGCTCAAATCACGGTAGCCTGGCAGTGGAAGGTGCCTTGGCAACGGCTCCCACTGCTGCTTGCAAGGACAAAGCAGAACAGCATGGAGAGAGAGAGAGAGAGAGAGAGAGAGAGAGAGAGAGAGAGAGAGAGAGAGAGAGAGAGAGATAGAGAGAGAGAGAGAGCAAGAGAGAGAGAGAGCAAGAGAGCGAGAGAGCGAGAGAGAGACACAGACAGACAGACAGACAGACAGACAGACAGACAGACAGACAGACAGACAGACAGACAGACAGACAGACAGACAGACAGACAGACAGACAGACAGACAGACAGACAGACAGACAGACAGAGAGAGAGAGAGCGAGCAAAAGCGGAAGAGAGAGAATCTTTGATCTCATGGATTAAAGCCCAACGTATCCAACCTTATGGCCTGCTGAGGTGTCCTTGAGCAACACACTATTCCCATACAAACTTGAACAAAGTGACCGTCAACACTGAAAAATGTGCCTGATAATTTCTTTATGCATACAGTATAATAATACAGTTGACGTAAGTAGTTATGGATGCCATGTACAAGGCTGTCTGAATATCTCTTTATTTCAACTTTAAAAGGCAACCATACAATTTAATTTAAGAATACAGAAAACAATAAAATAGCATAAGGTCACCTGTCAGAAAATATAGGACGATGCCTGGCACCAGCTTTGGAAACAAAGGATTCAGTTGCTTGGTAATGCTCAGGTAGAAGTGTGGGGGACTCACAACAGGGCTTCATTCATCAAAGATAAGGTGCAATGGAGTAGAGATGTTTTAAAGTACAGATCTAATTAAAAAAGCATTTAAAAAGGGGAAGCACTCACATTCAGTCTCCGTATGTGAATCTTCATCTATCCGTCATACTTTATTGTCTGTGTGTATGAAATCATTAACGCTTCCCCAAACGCGTGAGAACGTGATGGCAAACCATTTAGCAGAGTCTATGGTACACATTTCCTATAGACTCTCTTAAAGATTTGGGCTGGGAGGGATAAATGAGTTTCTACTGCATGGGACTCATGTTCCTCTACAGCCTCTCCTATTGGCTACTGAGGGGGTAGGCCGCTGCATTGGCCAATAGCACTCCTCTAGGGAGCGAAGTAAAGAATAAACCAATCAAAACCCAATTATGGGAAGTAGCCTAGTTTACCCACAATTACAGCCAAAAATAACATGTTCTGCTGTAAAATAGAAAGGTTCAAGGCCCAATTGATTTTATGTCCATCATTTCCTTGGGGCCCATTTCAGAAATGTATTCACACGTTTTACTGAACTCCTGGCCAGCAGATGACCGTGAAGGCACCCCTCCCAAACATAGCGGGTCTGTTCCATCTCGGGGTTCGATCATGGACGCCTGGGTCTGAGAGGATGGGCGTGGTGCCAAATCCCCCAGCATGCTCTGCTGTGGGCCACTCGGCCTGTAGAGCCTGGTTGGAGGGGGCTTTGTGCTGCACAAGGCTGCTTTTTATTACTACTTCCACCCCCTGTTCCTCCCCGGACTCTCTCAAGTACCTTTATCCGCGCGCTAATGAGACCACCCTCCAGGAGGGAACCACGCGGTGTGTGTGTGTGCGTGCGTGCGTGTGTGTGTGCGTGCCTGTGTGTGTGCGTGCCTGTGTGTGTGTGTGTGTGTGTGTGCCTGTGTGCGTGTGTGCATGCGTGTGTGTGTGCGTGCCTGTGTGTGTGTGTACGTGTGTGTGCCTGTGTGTGTGTGTGTGCCTGTGTGTGCGTGTGTGTGTGCCTGTGTGTGCGTGTGTGTGTGTGTGTGTGTGTGTGTGTGTGTGTGTGCGCGCGTGTGTATGTGTGTGTTTGCATGCGTGTGCGCATACAGATGGAGAATAGTTTGCTAGTACTTCCCACCTGCTGTTGTCGGTTTGGACGTGTGCCCACACATACTTGCTACCTGGCCCTACGACAAACAAATATGTCACTGTGACTCTTCCCAGGCCCAGAGAGCTGGGCCAAACCACGGCCATATGTCTGAGGAGCGAGGGGGACCTGGGCTGTTTCATTTACATGCGTGTCCTGCGATGCCATGCGTACTTCATTCCTTTTCATTCCAATCCGCAGCAGGGTCAGGTTTCTGAGCGACGCGCTCTGTGTTGACATCGATGCACTGAGTGCAGCCCGCTCATTCCCTGCTGGACAAACAGGCACAATGGCGACGGCGACCTCGAGAAGAAAGGCGTCAGTAGTCTGTAGAGTTGTTCCGAGAGGGTAAACCCGCTGACAAGAGCAACGATGAAGAGGTGCCATCTTTATCATCTCCTGGGTAAACAAAGGCGAATCCTCCTCCCGAATATGTCTGCAGTTTAAGCGATGCCAGCCCTTTAAAACAACACTAAGTTCAATTCCGTGCAAGGCTCCCCAAGAGCTGGGGCTCCATTACGACCAGCGCCAAGGCGTTTGGGCTTTGTACCCTTCGTCTCTAATCCATTTTAGCTTCAAATAAGTGGTTTAGCACAACTCCGTAGGAGGTATGAGCTCTTTCACTTCCCCTCGCCCGCTCCCCTTTTGTGTGTTTTTCAGGCTAAATCTGTTCAGCATTGAAACACTTTAGCCTTTATAAGGCAGGCTGTGAAAAAAAATCCCTGGAGATGAGATGGAAAACAGGCCAAATTACGCCATCTCTATTTGTGCCACTGCTTGCACTTGATTGGTTGAAATAGCGAATAGAAGAGAGATGCGAAAAAAATAACAGCCACTGCTTTTTATGCAGGCAATGTGTGTGTGTGTGTGTGTGTGTGTGTGTGTGTGTGTGTGTGTGTGTGTGTGTGTGTGTGTGTGTGTGTGTGTGTGTGTGTGTCGGTGAGTGAAAGGAGCGTGAACAAATAACGCGGAAAAAAACTCTTGTGGGGGAAAATTAATGAATTGCTTTAGAGTCTGTGTTGCATTCCCTCCATACCAATATTTTTTTTCCTCCACAGAATGGCCAGATGCGCCAAATACATACCCCCCCCCCCCCCCCCACCCCCACTTCAAGAGGATTTTCAAAACAATCAATCACCTGTCAGATCTAACTCCAGCCCTGCACAGTCTACAGCAGCACATGGATGACCTTTACCCCCCCCCCCCCCCCCCCCTTGTTATCCACAGCATCAATTGTCTGGGACCCCCATCAGGATCCTGCAGTGGCCTGATAGACTTGTAATGAAAGTGAGATAGAGATCACAACACACATCTATCTATAGGCTCCCACTCAGAGAACACAATGACCTTTAGAGCCTTCGCACACCTCCGCCTGGGCCAGGGACACACGCACACAACAACATACCTGCTTTTACTTGTTCCCTAAACCGTGGCTGATTGACATGGCTGACTGCTGAAATATGAAATACCTCCAAATGTAAATGATGGGAGATAACTTAATACATTTAGAGTAAACAGTACAACCAACAAGTGTAAATGATGGAGATAACTTAATATATTTAGAGTAAACAGTACGACCTACAGAGGCATTAGAAATCCTATTCTTCTTGTGGTTTTGCAACAACATATTGTCTCAGGAGATGTTCAATCTTCCATACTTGTTTTGAGGCACACTCAACTTGAAAGGCTAAGAAGAAAAAAGACATCCATGGAAATTCATAACCAAAGTGAAAAAAAGCAAATGGGGGAAAAGCTCCAATGGCGCGACCTACGGCGATGGTGTGGACGACTTCATCTCAGTGCGATGCCCCAACACATGTTGATGTGGAACGCTGTTTGACGCTCACAGCCTGACTGGGATGGAGCCTCGGGTGTGGCTCAACACAGCACTCCTGATCAGAAGCCATCTCAAAACCCTGCAGTCAGTCCCAGACCCAGAGACCTCACAAACCACCGGGGGAAATGGGCCAGCAACACGTGGCAGCAACACAAAACGTCTAAGCAATACTTGAGAAGTATTCAACCCTACTCAAATTATGACCAAGTGTCAATGCCTCACCGAGTGAAAATAAATACTAATTATAGAATACAATTGTGGTTGATCGTTGAAACCAAAACATAGTGGGAAAATTCTTGCACATTTGTATGATCTAAACATTAAGCCGACCTATGCGCTCTTGTTTGGCTTTTATTAATGATAATTGTTAAACCAACAGAGGATCAATTACCATCCCAAAACCATCTGTGTCCATTCCAAGCAATTAAAGATGAGCATTTACTGAAAATCCACTCCTTCAAAGCCAACCTCTAAGAGACCGATGTTGCATCATAAATGGCTGATTTTCGGACCACAGTAAAAAGAAAATAGGCCGGAATTATCTCCCCTCTACAACTGCCACAAATCAGAACACATCCATCTTCTCATCAGCAGCAGCAATCAGCCCGAGCAATCTACAGACCCTCGGCGTAGGAAAAACCCATCTCGTATTCACCCAGAAGGAGAGCGGGGGGTGTGGGATGAGACACCTGGGGTAATGAGATGTGTACAGGCAGACCAAGAGGGCGCAGCTAATAAACCAGCCGTCTCTAGTCTCTAGTTACTTCAAGACGGCCCGACCAATATAACCTAAACAATGGAAAATGCTCTAGCCTGGTGCAGTGTGGGTTGTCATAGCGCTTTGTCTACTATGTACTAGTGATAAGATTGAATTGTGAAAATCGAAAAATGGTTCAAAGGTTCCCAAAAGAAGCTGGGGTCAATTGTATGTGAAGATGAACACATAACAGTTCTGGGGTTGTCCGCTGTTTGCTGAGAACGCATTCAGCTCAAGGCTTAAACAGGCCAAAGCATCAAATCCTTGCATTCATATTTTCAAGTTAAAATATGAAACAAGTGAATAACGGTAAACCAATCTCCACTCAGGACCTTTCCATGAAACGGTAGAACTACTTTAGCAGAGAACACAAAAATAAATGTGTTTCTAAATCGTAAATTGTTTCTCCATTTGTAAATTCTGTATTAATTGGTTCCCAAGGTTCCCATAATGTGCTGCAAGCCCCCATGGCGAGTGGACCATGACGCTGATTCAAGTTTCATAGGAGGGACTGAACAGAGAGGAGACAGAGGACAAACCGAACACACACAGACACACACACACACACACGTTGATTTATTACTCTACAAGACGGCCCAAGTTATTGGGTTTACCCTCAACAGCGCCGTCAAGAATAGATTTGTCTGGCTGTCCACGCCCGGTTTCCCACTCATTATTATTCATTCAGAAGATCAGAGCCACTGCATAGCAGGCGTTTACGAGAGCTGATAAGCACCAACAGAGCGTGCATGAAGGCTAGGACAAAGACAGAGGCTAGAGCCACACAGAGCCTTGCGTCAAACCAAGTCCCACCGGTGTGTGGTGTGTTTATACCTGCACCGTATCCCTACAGTGCATTTATAAAAGTAATGGCCCTTTACCACGCACAATATGATGGGAAACCATGGGCGGTTGGTTCCTTTGCACTTCACGTGCACCTATTAAAGAAGGGAGAGCCTGTGATGGAGAAGAAAGAGAAATGGAGGGAGACAGGGGGAACATGAGGAGCCTGTACTGGGGTAAGTGTCCTGGAACAGACTGCCTTCTATCCTTCAGGTCTGGGATATCCACGCTACCCTTGGACTCACGCCAGGGTAATGCTTCTCCCGCATGCCTGGAGATTACTAATGAATCTGGGCTTCAACGAAGAAGTTCAAGATGGGCCGGCAATGCACCCTGGCCACCTTGCTCCTGTGTGAGATCGATGAGTGATCTTGGGAGCCGATACTCGAAATTGAAAAATGACGGGTGACTTCACATTCGAGTCAGAGAGAATACGAAATAGGGAGATATAAGCTAGGCCTATTTTGTAGCATGGCTTGACTTGAGTCTGATTCGAGTGGATCCCTCCATACTGCATTGCATTGTGAAATCTATATTTTTCACAACTAGCTGTAATGTGAACGTGTAAGAAAGTTGTGCAGAAAAAGAAGCATCAATCAATATTTATAATATGTTAAAAGATGATAAATATAGATCATGTGTTGCTATGTGTTCATATAGATCATCAGTGGACGTTTTCTCTGGGCTAACATTGTATTGCATAAAGAAGTTTATCACTAAACATAAACGGGGTCAAATCTGTGTGACCTCTAGTACGCCCACATCAGAATAGATTAGTCGATAGACTGACCAATATAGCTTCGTTCAAGTGCTTTGGTTATCACTTTAATGCGAAAGGATACGTTTTAAAGTGGTTTTACGCCAAAGAATATTTAGCCGTAAATGTCAGACTGAAGGTGAAAGGTGTGCTAAATCACAAACACTGTTGCAATATACTAAATAAGCAGGGTGCTCCCAGACAACTCGTTAATCACTCAGCCTTAAGCTGCCGTAGTTCAACTTCTATCCTAGAGGCTAGAGGGGCTGGCGAGGAACTCCACCAAGCTTTAGGTGATGTAAATAAAATGAAAACGTCGGATCCAGCAGTCCTACCATGTTGAAGCAGAACTTCTGATCCAGCAGTCCTACTGTGTTACAGCAGAACTTCTGATCCAGCAGTCCTACTGTGTTGTATCAGAACTTCTGATCCAGCAGTCCTACTGTGTTGTATCAGAACTTCTGATCCAGCAGTCCTACCATGTTGAAGCAGAACTTCTGATCCAGCAGTCCTACCATGTTGAAGCAGAACTTCTGATCCAGCAGTCCTACCATGTTGAAGCAGAACTTCTGATCCAGCAGTCCTACCATGTTGAAGCAGAACTTCTGATCCAGCAGTCCTACTGTGTTACAGCAGAACTTCTGATCCAGCAGTCCTACCATGTTGAAGCAGAACTTCTGATCCAGCAGTCCTACTGTGTTACAGCAGAACTTCTGATCCAGCAGTCCTACTGTGTTGTATCAGAACTTCTGATCCAGCAGTCCTACCATGTTGAAGCAGAACTTCTGATCCAGCAGTCCTACCATGTTGAAGCAGAACTTCTGGTCCAGCAGTCCTACTGTGTTACAGCAGAACTTCTGATCCAGCAGTCCTACCATGTTGTATCAGAACTTCTGCACAGAGCCTGGGCCAGAACCTAACAAATACAAGGGGTGGAGTCACTCCTGGTTTCCTGTCCCGTTTCTACCGAGGAAGACTGGATGAAGCTTTCAGAAGCGGATTTTAATAAGTGTAATTCTACAGCGGCTTGTCTACAAGGTGTTGATTTGAAACCTTTACAGGCACTTCTTTACAGTTCACCGATCACGCGGTTACAGATCCACACCTCCAGCCACGTGATGAGTTGAAGCGAAAGATAGCGAAACGTCCCGCTGATCCAGATTAAGGTCGTCTTCCATCAGACTTTAGATATTAATCTAAACTCTGATGTGTGAGACTAATAAAATGGTATAGATTGACTGAACAAATTGGCAATTAGTTGGCACACACTCCCTTTCAGCCTAATGTAATCTGGCAGTTGACCCTGAAAACATATACATTTTTTATATATTCTTTTTAACACAAAATAAAAAAAAATCCAATATAAAGAGAGAAAGCAGCGAGGCAGAGGAAACACCCGCCATTAAATACAGTGTTGAGGTTTCTTTTGGCGATTCCACACCAATGCTTTTACCCGCTGCGTGTCTGCAACGCATGTCTTAAAATAGAGCTTCCAGTGGCACAGCTCTACAGAGTTCATACACAGTGACGTGTCTGACCAAGGGTCCATCAGACGGGACGCCTCTGAGATTAGTAGTAGTGGCAGTTACTCTTGCAGCCTTAATCAACTTCTCTCTCGCTCCACGCCCCCCCCCCCCCCCCCCCCCCCCCCCATGCATCTCCCATTGTTTTCCAGTCCCCGCCATGCTTCAGATTTTCTGTCTGGCTTTACACGTTTGGTACATCTCTGTTCTGCTCTGCGTGTGCATGCGTGTGTGTGTGTGTGCGTGTGCATGTGCGTGTGCATGTGCGTGCTTGGTGTGTGTGTGGTGCGCCCGGGAGCGTAACAAGACCTCTCTGCGGTGGTCCTTCCTGAAATACTGCGTGAGAGGAATCACAACCATGGCTGAGAGGTTTCTCCAGGAGAAGATTGAAGCACTCAGACTGCGTCTCAAGGCTGCCCCCCCCGACCACCTCACTGGATGTGAAAAGGAAAAAGCTGCAAACCGAGCCAACTCAAAGCCACATTTTTCCATCCTACATTTGAGAATAACGTGCTCTGTGTACTTTCACTGTAATTATTCACTTAAAGCAAAAGCATAAACGGCTAAATCTCAGAAAGGTTGTCGAGCTAAAGCGTTTTAGCAGGACATTTGAGAAATATCGAAGATGGAAAGTTATTTGCATGTCACTTAGCATTGCATATGCATATATTTACAAAATCTGTTCAAATTCAATCGCGAAAGACCAGGGCAAAGCATGACATCAAAGCCAGCATGCATTCTCACACCGTGCTGTTTGGCAGTGCTGCTCTTCTTCCTTACGTTAGCCGGTAGATTAGTGACGTTTGAGGCAAACCCAACTGTGCTCCCTTTCCATCCATTTCCTTACACGTTGCTTCCACCAACTATCACACCTTATGCTATGTTAACAAGGCAAACCAGAGCTTTGTTGGTTGACAAAACTATACGCAGCTGTCCATCCTCTTCTTCTTTTATGTGAATGAATTATGCATGGGGACTAGGACAGGACATTACCCACTGCGGACGAGTGCCAGCACCCGACTGCCCCCCCCTGGTGGGAGACAGGTAGGCGAGGGCAGGGTGCACCACCCATTCCACCAGGCCCGTTCCATCACACGTGACAGAAGCCATTAGAGCATGGAGCAGCCTTCTGTGGAGCCCCAGGTGGAGCAGGGCCTCCACCTCCATGGAAACATGCAGGAGGAATAGGGAGGAGATCTCGTTTGTATTCAGGGCCTACAGCTCATCGGAACACTCTTCTCCCTCCAACCCGTAACAGCACTCGTAGCTCCCGCTCTCTGCTTTTCTCCTTCCTCGTGGGGGAAGGAGAGCGAAGGGGAGGGGGCTTCCATTTAACATCATCCATTTCCCCTCCCCCCTCATCTCTGACATTCAGAGCCATGCTGGTTCCACTGCAGGACTATGAAACAGCAGAGCCCATGTTAACCACCACCATACTCCTACTAACACCTGGGCTACCACCACCATACTGCTGCTAACACCTGGGCTACCACCACCATACTGCTGCTAACACCCGGGCTACCACCACCATACTGCTACTAACACCCAGGCTACCACCACCATACTGCTGCTAACACCTGGGCTACCACCACCATACTGCTACTAACACCTGGGCTACCACCACCACACTGCTACTAACACCTGGGCTACCACCACCACACTGCTACTAACACCTGGGCTACCACCACCACACTGCTACTAACACCTGGGCTACCACCACCATACTGCTACTAACACCCGGGCTACCACCACCACACTCCTACTAACACCTGGGTACCACCACCATACTGCTACTAACACCTGGGCTACCACCACCATACTGCTACTAACACCTGGGCTACCACCACCATACTGCTACTAACACCTGGGCTACCACCACCATACTGCTGCTAACACCTGGGCTACCACCACCATACTGCTACTAACACCCGGGCTACCACCACCATACTGCTACTAACACCTGGGCTACCACCACCATACTGCTACTAACACCTGGGCTACCACCACCATACTGCTACTAACACCTGGGCTACCACCACCATACTGCTACTAACACCTGGGCTACCACCACCATACTGCTACTAACACCTGGGCTACCACCACCATACTGCTACTAACACCTGGGCTACCACCACCACACTGCTACTAACACCTGGGCTACCACCACCACACTGCTACTAACACCTGGGCTACCACCACCATACTGCTACTAACACCTGGGCTACCACCACCATACTGCTACTAACACCTGGGCTACCACCACCATACTGCTACTAACACCTGGGCTACCACCACCACACTGCTACTAACACCTGGGCTACCACCACCACACTGCTACTAACACCCGGGCTACCACCACCACACTGCTACTAACACCTGGGCTACCACCACCATACTGCTACTAACACCCGGGCTACCACCACCATACTGCTGCTAACACCTGGGCTACCACCACCACACTGCTACTAACACCTGGGCTACCACCACCACACTGCTACTAACACCTGGGCTACCACCACCATACTGCTACTAACACCCGGGCTACCACCACCATACTCCTACTAACACCTGGGCTACCACCACCATACTGCTACTAACACCTGGGCTACCACCACCACACTGCTACTAACACCTGGGCTACCACCACCACACTGCTACTAACACCTGGGCTACCACCACCATACTGCTACTAACACCTGGGCTACCACCACCATACTGCTACTAACACCCGGGCTACCACCACCATACTCCTACTAACACCTGGGCTACCACGACCATACTGCTACTAACACCTGGGCTACCACCACCACACTGCTACTAACACCTGGGCTACCACCACCATACTGCTACTAACACCTGGGCTACCACCACCATACTGCTGCTAACACCTGGGCTCTGACCTTGCACCAGCACCTGCACCGTGTGGTGGATATGAAGGATACAAAGAAGAGGACTCAGTGATAACTCAACATATCCGTACCTGCATAGCACAGCTGGTTCTGGCTGTAGGTCAAAAGAATCATTCTAATTGTAAGCTGGACAAACAGTATAAACACACACGTTTTCCCCAAGAGCTGAGGCTGCATGTGGGAGCACATTGTGAAGCCTATCCCCAGGGTGGGCTCATAACCCACTGCTAAAAAGATGACCTCACTGTCCCAGTCCACCATCTGCTTGCACGCCATCACACGCACGTCATAGCGACTCCTCTTGGTTCGGGGACAGTTGCACAGCATCGGGTTTCTGCATTGTACCGCGGGGACTCAGAAAGGCTTCCATCCAGGCGATCAAGAGCAGACACTGACTCACGTCTAGACTGACTCACGTCAGCACTGACTCACGTCTAGACTGACTCACGTCAGCACTGACTCACGTCTGCATTGACTCACGTCTGTACTGGCTCACGTCAGCACTGACTCACGTCTGCATTGACTCACGTCTGTACTGACTCACGTCAGCACTGGCTCACGTCTGCATTGACTCACGTCTGTACTGGCTCACGTCTGCACTGGCTCACGTCTACATCGATTCACGCCTATGCTGACTCACGTCTACACACCGTTTTGTGCGACAGTGTTTGTTAGTCGCCCCAGGATGTCGTTAAGTCTGCGGTTTGTCCTCCAGGACAAAGATTGGGGAAGGAGCGTAAACAAATGTGGGGATCTGTAAACATTCACAAACAGAGATGATGGCTTTTCTCATCTTTTGCTTGACAAAACAGAAACATGAACCATCAAAAAGAAAGACAATATCACAACCCTAATCAAGATAAATCCCATGGCTAGGTATTTTAATGTAGTCCAAACTTAATGTCACCAGGTTGTCCAAATATTTACTTCACACTGCAGCTTACCGATCCGTTTTCTTTATCTTTTTCATTCTAACAATGGAAAAACACACATCATGCTCGCATGGAAATGCCAGGTCCTCTGGGAAAACTCCTGAACACAACGTGTTCCAGCCCCTGGGAGCACAGTGAAATGCATTTCATTACTAAATGAGCTCTACTAATTGTACTCTGACTGTAGAATCCCATAACAGAAATAAGCCTTTACGCTGTCAGCAAACAAGCTCTTAAAAAATAAGTCGTTTTTCCACATTAAGAGTGGTAGTAATTATCCCTAACAATGTTACACCAGGATGCTATTACAATTGGTATAAATGCTAGAAACTGAAGGCATATGCTTTAATACACAACAAAAGCTTCTTCTCATAGCTTCAATAATCAAACATAAAAGCAACATGGGGAAAATATATTACATTTAATCTTTGCTTTCGAAAAAGAAAGAAATTACACTTAATGAGAAGGAAAAATGACATGACCTTGCAAGTCTAAGCCTCGAGTTTCTGACAGAATGGAAACGCATTCAATAATTCCACTGCATGGTCCTATAGAAAGGTTCATGTGTTATTTAGGGGATTTATAAGGTTGGTGTGTGACAACTTAAAGCCCAACTGATGACCTCGCATGCAAACGCTCATAAATGTACCATCATAAGAGGTGAAAGTATAGGGCTGTGTCTAGTCCACTGATGGAGGAACCACTGATGGAGGAACCCTAGAATGGAGGAGCTCAATGTTCTCTACTAGGGCTGTGTCTAGTCCACTGATAGAGGAACCACTGATGGAGGAGCTCAATGTTCTCTACTAGGGCTGTGTCTAGTCCACTGACGGAGGAACCACTGATGGAGGAGCTCAATGTTCTCTACTAGGGCTGTGTCTAGTCCACTGACGGAGGAACCACTGATGGAGGAGCTCGATGTTCTATGCTATCGTTTTGTATTTTATTGGATCACTGTTATATCAGTTTGTGCATGTGTGTGTATGGGAGGAGGTTGTGTTTTCATTGACTTTGTAAGAGCAAGCATATGCCTTTATTCATTTGTCTGTGTGCACGTCAGACGGCATCATAACAAACAAGCCCGAGGCGAGGTGTGAAAAGCTATGGGTGTCATTTCTCCAGCGCCTTGGCACAGAAACAATAGCAGGACAACGGCCAGTGAAAATCCCAGAGGCACAAACACTGCCAGCGTGAGTCCACAACAGCAGCGCACGATTGTGTAAAGTTCTTGTGAAATGATCTGCATTTGAGCCTTGTTCCTGGAGTTGAAGAAGGACACAGCTTTTCAGGCCCATGTACAGTTGTATATATTTATATATTTTTGTTGCCATGACAGCAGTAGGGATGACTCCACCGTGGGCATTAAGTACATCTTCACGTCTTTTCACAAATGTCACAAAGTCAATTGAGACAGATTAAACAATTAAAAGAATCAGTGGATGTGTCATGCATAAACTAAATGCATAATTAATTACATTATGCTCAGACACAAATGTGCTGCATAATCTCACCCATGACATTTAAAAACAGTATGCAAATACTGAGCATATTATCATCATTCATTATATCCTTACTTGACTGTAGCTGCAATCAAACAAGGGACAGCCAGACTAATGGGGTGTGGAAAGGTCCTGTGTACACATCCTTTAAAACAGACAGAAGAGCCACCAGGACAGCAACTCATATTTGCTGTAAATTAAAAACGATAATAAAACTTGCCGCAGACTTATCCCAGTGTAAACGTTGGGATAAGTCCATCTCACCCTTCTTCCTGATAACAATTGAAACTCATTAAGGTGACATCTTGTCCTGTCTGCGCTTTCGACTTCTGACCTTGAGCGTCACGTTATCCAAAAAGATCCAGCTCAACTGCAATCAGCAGGCTGCAGCATATTCCAATTATTAGTTACATGCCTCGTTTCTATCCAAGTACAGCTTCCTCTAGTGAACCATCCTGACCCGCTCTGAATGACCCCACAGGGAAGCTCCTGGCCGAGCTCAAACCTAGGTGGGCCCCTGCGCTCTCTGCCAATCTAGTCCCATATTTCATGATTAGTGTTCGAGGTAGTAGCTCCTGCTACTCTTTGGATTTGCTTTGAAAGATTTACAATCGATGATTGTCATGTAATGGAGCGAAGGAGAGACACAGCGAATGAGACAGCAAGAGAGAGAGGAGAACATAAACGACAATGGCGGCCCACTGTCAGTGGAATGTAAATACTTCTGATCGGGTTGCACAGCCTTGCAACACACACTGTGTGTGTGCATGTGCGTGAGTGAGTGAGTGAGTGAGTGAGTGAGTGAGTGAGTGAGTGAGTGAGTGAGTGAGTGAGTGAGTGAGTGAGTGAGTGAGTGAGTGAGTGAGTGAGTGCGTGCGTGCGTGCGTGCGTGCGTGCGTGCGTGCGTGCGTGCGTGCGTGCGTGCGTGCGTGCGTGAGTGTGAGTGTGTGTGTGTGTGTGTGTGTGTGTGTGTGTGTGTGTGTATATTGGAGGCTGGTTGGTCTGATCGGGTTGCACAGCCTTGGGTCGCCGCTGAGATCAAAAGGGGACGAACGTAGCAGCGAGAGACAAAACAAGAGGACGACGAACCAAGGGAGCTGCCAAGTTGAGCAGATGATGACAGCAATCTGTCAATGGCTTCTCCTTTACGCTGCCAGCAGCGAAATCACACGATACGGAAAACCCTCTTCTGGTTTACATTCCCAATGCGAACTGAAATGGCATTTCTTCTTCTTTCTCAGGGAAAACACTCCATTTTAGCATCTCCCCACTTAAAGCTGCCATCTCTGCTGCAGCAACGCAGAAGATTCTCTCACTTTGTGCCGTTCTGTGGTGTTTACGTCGTTTCTATGGCTGCATGTGTTTCCTTCACCCGCGCCATTTCTCGTTTTCACCTTGAAACCTTTACTTTGCATTCAAACTGGACTTTTACTAAAACTTCATACTGTGTGTGTGTGTGCGGGAAAGTGAATCATATCAGAAGCCCCTCACTATTGTTAGAGAAGCATTGCCAGAAAAGTAATTTAATTTGCTGCCTTATATGCAGTTCCCAGTGTTCCTGCCAAACTAGTGAACCACGGTGGCAAACCATGAAAGACTTGCATAGGCTCGGCTCCCGCTCAGAAACACTGCCAAGCACCAGGCCCAACTGTCTCCGAGACAGTTGGGTCCAAAGTGTGTGTGCATGTGCGTGAGTGAGTGAGTGGGAGAGTTAGTGTGTGTGTGTGTGTGTGTGTGTATTGGAGGCTGGTTGGTTTTCAATCAAACTTTGGAAATGTGTGAGCTACGAGCCACCATCTACTGCATCCCTCTCGGCCCGTTTCCCTCTGGCCCAGTCGTGGCTGACGAGCCAATGAGAAGGCCTGTCTGCCTCGATGGCCGAGCCCTTCTCCAGAGATGAGCCCTAACTCATGAGGCAGAAGACGTGGCTCCTATCATTTTCAGATCTCAATGACATGGGCAGTATTTTCCAAACACCTAACTCCTAACTTCCTGCTCCTTCATTCCATTTGTTCTATCACTCTTCGTGTGTGTCTCCTCACTTTTCTCTCAACTATCACTATTCACTGTCTCACTCTGGCCCCTCTAGACTCTGCATATCCTAAACAACCAGAAACAACTGTCCTTTGGTTGGCCGCACTGTAGAGCTTCATTCCCATTGGCTCATCTGAAGCCGTACTTCTTTATTGACTTTGTCTCTGATGGGTGGAGAGTAATGGGTGGAGAGTTATGGGTGAATGGGTGGAGAGTTATGGGTGGAGAGTAATGGGTGGAGAGTTATGGGTGGAGAGTAATGGGTGGAGAGTTATGGGTGGAGAGTTATGGGTGGAGAGCAATGGGTGGAGTAATGGGTGGAGACTAATGGGTGGAGTTATGGGTGGAGAGTAATGGGTGGAGTTATGGATGTCAAATCCATTGGACAGCAGGCCGTAAACACAACTGACAAATAAGAGCAACCAACTAAATGGTCGGTTGCTCTCAGGAACTAAAACAAATCGCGTTCTAATCTCCTGTTTGGGTTTAAACTACTACCTTTAATATCGGCGTTTTCTGTATTGATCATAACCAAATACCTGAAAATGTGCGTTTGATGCTTGAATCCTGTGAACATCTGTACAAACTTCAACATCACTATCTTTTTACCCTTTTGACTCTTTATGGCAAATTAGGTTTTAAAGACCAGACAAATTGATCTGGCTGTGTTATTGATGACTGATCAGAAGCAGGATACAATTAAGTAATGTAATGTAATATACTGCTCAAAAAAATAAAGGGAACACTTAAACAACACAATGTAACTCCAAGTGTTCCCTTTATTTTTTTGAGCAGTATATATTGAGTGATTCAGTTAGTTTCTGCTCTGCTTATCTCCTCTTGGTATTCAATCATTTCTATATTGTTGCCAATTTGTCCTTCAAATCCTTGCCCAACACAAACCCATCTCATGACAAGGAGTTGCAGGAGGATTTGGAGACAATGTGATAATGACTGGCTGAACGCAAAGCTAACCTAGTCATTCGTTTTCTTATTCTTCTGTTCACATAAGCCATATTTCACAGCTGCCCACACAAAGAACATACATGTTATTGTTCCCTTCCATTAAATCCAAACAGGCCATTCAAAGGGGCCCCTGCTCGCGGTCTCCCAGGGCCCTGACAGCACTGTGGCGCTATAGCCGGCGCCGCGGCGAGGACCAGCGGTTTACCTTGCAGAGGAGCGTGACCACCTGCCGCAGCGTCAGCCGGTGGAAGACACAGAGCTCGTACAGCGCCGACACCGCCAGCACCGTCACCCCCTGCTCCTTCCACAGCATGCTGCAGGCCGCCAGGCCCAGGCCGCCCAGGAGCCAGACGCTGGGGCCCCGGGGCCCGTCGCGGCCCCTGAGCCCGCAGTGGCGCACGTAACACAGCAGAGACAGCAGAAAGAAGAGCGCGGCGCCCAGGTCGGCGCGGCCCACCACGCCGGCCACCGCCTCGGTGTGGACGGGGTGGGAGGCGAACAGCAGCCCGGCCAGCAGGCTCCAGGGCCCGGGGCCCAGCAGCAGGCGGGCCAGCAGGGTGAAGAGGCCCGTCACGGCCCCGTGGAGGGCCACGTTGACCAGGTGGTAGCCCCGCGGCTCCAGCCCGCCCAGGGCGTGGTTCAGACGGAAGGACAGGGTGCACAGCGGCCGGTAGGACTTGTGGCTGCCGCTGTGTGTGAGCAGGGTGCCCCAGAAGTCATCGTAGAATATGTTGGCCCAGGGGGTCTCCGGCAGCAGGTCCTGGTTGGTCTTGATGGCACGGCTGGAATGAGACAAATACGCTGGTTAGTCCTTTGGAACAGGCAATACAAATGGGCAGCTAGGAGCGGAGAATCCATTTCTAGAATGTGTCTAAAGGTCCCTTAACAAAACTATTTACGTCAGCCGCAAAGCAACGTTTTTCGAGTCGCTAAATAATAGAGCCATCAATAATCGCACCGGCGAAAATGCCAGCTGGTGTAGATGAGTGTAGGTGAGTGTAGGTGAGTGTAGATGAGTGTAGGTGAGTGTAGATGAGTGTAGATGAGTGTAGGTGAGTGTAGATGAGTGTAGATGAGTGTAGGTGAGTGTAGATGAGTGTAGATGAGTGTAGGTGAGTGTAGATGAGTGTAGGTGAGTGTAGGTGAGTGTAGATGAGTGTAGGTGAGTGTAGGTGAGTGTAGGTGAGTGTAGGTGAGTGTAGATGAGTGTAGATGAGTGTAGGTGAGTGTAGATGAGTGTAGATGAGTGTAGATGAGTGTAGATGAGTGTAGGTGAGTGTAGATGAGTGTAGATGAGTGTAGATGAGTGTAGGTGAGTGTAGATGAGTGTAGATGAGTGTAGATGAGTGTAGATGAGTGTAGGTGAGTGTAGGTGAGTGTAGATGAGTGTAAATGAGTGTAGGTGAGTGTAGGTGAGTGTAGGTGAGTGTAGATGAGACGCTCATCGACGCTAGTATTTGACGTTGTTTCCCTGTTTGACAGCTAAAGGTTGTCATCACTCTTTCGGAGAAAGCTTGTATCCAAAACGAAACTGTTGCGATACAACTGCACACCTTCATGTTGTCCAAAGCATCCGACATTCACGTCCCGCAGTGCAAGGAAACATGGGCTTGAAGCGCCGACCGCTCTCTAGACGAATGATCAATACGTACGTTGTGTGATCATATAACAGAAAGCGATAACTACAGGTCTATAAATGTAGTTTTCCACTATGGATGCAATAAGAAGACTATGCGTTGAGTAACAGGTGGTCATCTCCGCCATGTCCTACAGCATGTACAGTGACTGTGACAAAGATACCGGATTGTGATCGGTTAAACTGATTTATTCGCTGGCTAGAGCCGTTAAAAAATAGACCTTGATGCGAATACAATTAATGTTGCTTTTTCGCCCAAAAAATCTGAAATTGGGTCATATTTGTCCAGTCCCATTCAGCTCCCTGATTTCTAATTATGTTATTGACTTGGGAAATAATCGCAACGATGTTCAACGTAAAAGGACCTTAACACTTAAGAAAAAGTGTTTATCGTTCATTTCTGCTGGCAAAACAAGCCATTGCTGTCCGTCCGAGGGAGACTTCCAGCTATTCTTTGCCTGCGCGGGCTGAGCAGAAAGTATAGGTTGCATTAACGGAATCCTGAATTTGCTTTCAGCTTCCCCTCGAGAGTGCGGTCAGGTGGCATTCACACACAGAAAATGAGAGGGTGAGCTTCACGATTTGAGCCTTTTCACCACTGTAGCCAAAGCTCTTACAGCTGTAGACTCAGGGATTAAGTAAGGGCACCCCACCCTTAGCCGCAGTAGCATTATAGGCCCATAGCAGGAAGAAAATGTGACGATACCATCTCTGCAATGACCTAGTTACTCCCCCCTGAAGTCAAAATGGCCAGTTGATGTTAGCTTGCGGATGAGCCGTTTTTACTGAAAGGGGAGCAGGGATAGAGGGGTAGCTGACTTTGTCTAGAAGACAGGGTCCCCACAGGGCCAGGGGCATGCACTTCGCTGTGGTCACCCGGACCTCGAGGACATCCACTCTGCTGGTGGTCACGGCCTGTTCCATTCACACCCGAGATTTACCACAAGCGCGTGCGTGTGCACACGTGATGGGATGCCCTCCAGGGGGCCGTCGGCATGACGACCGCTGTCTCTGGGAGGGATGAGGTAGAGGGGGGTTTCTGCTTTAGCAAGACTCTCGTGATCGTTATGGCCCACAGCGTGCGGCCAGACAGAGAGACACGTCTCAGCCGCGGGGAGTTCCGGGGTGGAGGGGGGGGGGGGGGTGCTGATGATGATGGGGGTGAGGGTGGTAAAAAGATCACTCGTCCGCCAGCAGCCTGGCAACAGCGGGACGGAGGTGTTCTAATTAAAGAAGCGTGATGGATGAAGACATGACAAATGGGGGAACCACCAGGAGCACACAGATGTAATCAGCTACCACAGCAATGACAATTAGCAGCACACCGTTTCATGACAAACAGGGAGCTAAAGATAATTGTCAAACAAATCAGACGGTTTTTCATTAGTTCTAACTAACCAACATGTGGATTGACGAGTAAATTAGGTCAGTATTGAATTGCCTGCTTATTAAACACTTCCTTTTTAGTTATTGCATTTAACATTGTAACAATACACAGGGAGAACGCTGTGAAGCTGCGGTGAGCTGAAGAGCCTTCAGGCGGTCCACAGAGGGAACAGGGATCACACCGCCCAAAGAAATGACCAAAGAAAGTCAGAGCTTGGTATCAATAGACAAGGTGAGTTTGAGTCCCTAAGTCTACAGCTGGGAGTTTTGTTCTGGATTAGAGTGAAGGAAAGTGAATGCTATCCCACCTCAGGCGGTTGGCAGCGCCACAGACACAATCAGCTGGGATTTAATAGAAATGCCTTGGCTGTCAGTGAGCAGCAGATGATTGGGTTGCTTGGCCTCTCAGGTCAGACTGGCAGGGACTGAGCTGCTAGCTACACGTCATGACTCAGATGTGCCGGTTTATTTTCTCTGGCCCATTTGTCAAATTAAATCTTCCTTTCACCGCAGGACGCTCACATAAGAGGCATTATGGTTCAATTACATCTCCAAGCCATTTTGGAGACAAGTGCACTGTTTTTCCATTTCATCCTGTGGAGCAGCAGATACAACATATATGGCCTTAAAAAACCACAGCAGATATTGTTGGCAGTGCAACACAGGCATGCGCCAACGCCAGTCGCTGTAAAGCCAACATCAGTTCCAGCCGTTCTGGATTCTGGGGTCACCTCTCATTGTCTCTTCACGTCACAGAGACAAGCAAGCACTGTGGTTGGCAGGCAAGCATTTTGGGGGAAAAGAAAATAATATAGAGAAGGCGGGGGGGGAAATGAGGAAAAATAAAGCCTAGTAACTTTTTCAACCCATCCAGCGACAGCTACTTAAGAGCCAGTGAACTGCATCCGCCCACCATGGAACGACCACATGCAACCACATGACAGAGCCAGCGGGACCATTACCAGGTCCTCCCAGTGTTGGTTCACCCACCGATCCACTGCTTCACATGCTGCAGCCCCCCCCCACCAGCCCTCTGAGCGGAAGATTGAATTTCTGTGGCGGACCGGGGAGCTGGCGACAGAGGACCTCTCGGAGAATGGCAAACCTTTTCCCAGCCGGGAGCACATTCTGCGTGAGACCGCACGCCTGTGTGCTGACTCCCAGAGGAGCTGGGGGGGGGGGGGGGGGGGGGGGGGGTCACAGGCAGCAGACAAGTGAAGACCCCATGTCGTCCATGCTCTCATCAGTCCCTCTTTCATACGCTCCATCCCGCCCAGCGCGGTCCAGATGCTTCTCGTCGGGAACAGAACTAGCTCTTCAGCACGTTGCTTCATATTCATCTGTAACATGGGTGTGTGCAGCACTCATAAAATACCGTTACAATGTGTGTGTACTCAGTTCTGTGCTCCTATATCAACTTCTGAATTCAAGTTCTTTTTTACCACATGCATTTGAGGAAATGTGTAAAAAAACATAAACCTGAAATCTGTCCAGACTACAGTAGCCAAATATGAGTTTCATTGGTCCCAGATGGAATTCAAACAGTAAACTCGGCATCCACACACATTTTATTATTCTGGTATTACAAGTGTTCAAGTCTGGATTCACCAAACTATCATGCACCAAAGGCAGCTCACATCAGCGTGCATATCCAACGCGTGACTAACTGTACAAACTCTGATCCCCTGCTGAGGATCCGTTTCACAAAAGGAAAGGCAACACTTCCAAAATAGCTCCTGGAAGGAGCAGCTAGAGCCAGTACTTTAAAACATGCTGTTAACTACATAACTTCCTCCAGGAACATCTTTGTTTTTCCGAGAAAATTATTTTCTATGCTTGATAAATAATCATAATTCCTATTTAGCAGCACAACACAGAATTAAAGAAAGACATGAGTGGACTTGTTCTTACATTTGTGTTTCCAAAACACTAAACATTAACATTTAATCATTGTGAGGAGGGCCTATAAAGCAGGTCCACTCCTACGGATGTGTGCCGGTTCTGACAGCAAGGACCTCATGTCCCAGAAAGCCATGATGTCATTTAGATCAACAACAAAAAAAGGCTGAAGGAATCAGTTCTGAGTAGAGCATCCAACATCAGACCGTGTGAACTGGTTATGGAAGCCCAAAGAGAAGGCTGCTTGGCTTTCTGTCTCCATGTTGTCGTGGTAATGACGGGATGGAGGCTGGTACGGTGTAGGAGATAAGCCAGGGTATTGCCAAGGAAATTGAAACCAGGATTCTTCCTCTACAGCGCAGATATGAATTTGAGATGAGGCTGCCGCTGCATTCGCAAATTGGACAACTCATAAAACATGAAGCACTTGAAAGTCAGAAACTGAACACAAGTAGAAATCATCATAGATTGCACCTATTGTGTGCCATTTCTGTAATAAAAAGCTTAAACAATAGCTTCAATATGACATGCAACTTGAAACTGATAGGAAGCAAATCATAGCTAATAGGACAACATAGCATGTGATAAATGAGTCTAGCCAAACACGGCAAAAAAAGGTCATGATTGGAAAACAATTTTTATCTATGACATGAAATGACAGGGTATGAGTGTCACATTTCTGAAGGCTTGCGGGGCAAAGCCACTGTTCTGGTCCGCTGGTCTGCCAAGTATGCGTCAACACTCAAAATTAATCCACTGAAGAAGCGTAAAATAAAAATGTTGAAGACACGAGACTAAAAGGTGGTACACACTGGCCCTTTCAGCTAAGTCATTTTGTCAGAGTAGTAGTTTCTTCGATTCTAGAAGCTAGCCGTTGGCTGGATATTTGAAGGCGTCTGAGGCGATGAATCCTGGACAGACATGCAGGACGTCCCCGCGTCACGGTAATTACCGAAAGGCTGGAGCTGCATGACATGCTAGTGATGAACAACTTGGGTAAAGGCCAGACACTTGGGAGATAGTGGGTGGGCCGGCGGAGGTTATGTCCATTATTCACTTTTATGGAGTATTATTTGTATGAAAAGATGAACAATCGTCAAATATTTCATCAGTCAACATATTTAAAACAAATTAAACAAATGAGTTATATTGTTTTCCAGAAAACAATAATGTACTATGTGGTAACATCAACTATCTTTTCAACTATTTTATGTGGGCCCTGTTAACACTAGAGAAATATCTAGAGTCTACTACCCTCTTGACCTCTAGCTTGTATCTAGTGGTGGATCTAATGGTCAACCAATTTACACAACTTTGTTCACATTTGCTGTGAAACATCTCTTTACGTCGCAATCGCTCAACCGTTTACTTCGCAACATGTAGAGACATTCAAAACATTAGCGTCGACAGAATCGTGGAGTCTAAAAGCGCAACCGTAACAACACCATGTCAAGCAACGGACGCTAAGCTAACACAGTGAGAGCAGACCTTAGGTTTGGAGCACAGCAGGCAGCTCCAGCCATGCGTTCAGGCTCAGTGTGGACGCTCCCTAGCATCACGGATAATCTCTTTGTGTTGTGGGGGCTCTGTATCTCATTACCAGCCAGTCCAGCAGACAGACACACTGAGCCAGACAAAGACAGCCCGGGTTACCCTGCCAATCAACCATCAAAACTCCCTTATGAAATCAGGATAAAAGGTCAAAATGACTGCACCTATAGCATTACTTGATGCACAAGGCAATGGTACGCCTATCCTAATTGGTGAACATAGCTCACGTTCCCATCGACACTATCGACAGTGAAAACAAAAACAATTCTCCATCTATTTTAAATATTTACACAATTATTCATAAGAGAAATCTTCCTCTTTCCTGGCTGGGTTCTTAGTATTGGATTAGTCATCGTTGTACTGACGTCCAGGTGAGATGGTGAATTGCGGGCTCTCTGCAGAGCTGGTGATATACAGTGTGATTATGGCCCTCAATAAATCTGTCGGCATGTTCCGTGCCGAGCCTTTGCAGCAACAAGCCGATAGGTCAACTCCGTTTTCAGCTTCTTCTCGCATTCTCCATTTCCTACACATGAATTAACTCACTGCTCCATCACCTTCTTCCACACACGGTTCCCATTCCAGCATCCCTCCTTTCTATTCATCTCCAGTCCAACTTTCCCTTCTACTTTCTCTGGTGGAAAACATGACAAAGATCTGTTCCACAACATTACCATGAGGGATTAGTTAATCCACTAACAGTGGGGCAACTGGGAGCTGAACTGGGAGATCCTAAAAACGGTTTTATCGACAGCCAATAAAGGCTGAAAACATCCAGAGACAATAAAAGGCAAAAAGTTGAAATGTTGAAAAAAGATCACATTTGTGCAATGTTACAATGTCAATGTTGGAATAAAAGATGTACAACATTACAATTGAATTATTCTATAACTTGCTGACCTAACAGCAGTTCTATTAGGCTGTTTATATCGACCTGGGGTCAAACACAGGGTCCATGCTAGGTCTTCTCCTTCACAGCGGGCTACGGCTAATGCTGCAGCAGACTGCTGTCTGGGGAGGCCGCCCACAGCTCCCACAACAGGAGGCTCTTTGTCACGCCCTGACCTTTCAGACAAACAGCAATAACTTTCTTTGATTTGTTCCTCCTCTGGTGTTTAGAAAGCTCTTCCATCTCAAGGTCAGGCAGCGAGTGGTGGGATCTGCGAGCGGGGACGTCTTGGCCCGGTCCATCATGGGGCTGTTTCATAATTTCCTCCTTGGCAGACACGCTGTTGACCCAGCAGAGTGTTCAGCGGATATGTTGGACCAGTACCGCCATACAGACGGGGCCAGTGGGGTCAGGGATGGGAAATCCACTGGAGGTCAGACCTACGCCACCCAGGAAGGGAGGAAGGGGGGCCCGACTCCTGCCCCCCACCCACATAGAGAGCCTTTTATGGGGGCAGCATCCCTGAAGCATGACCCCGGATCATGGCACACCACCAACTAGCCTTAGGTCACTGTACGGCAAGAAGGGTTAAGGACAAAGTCTGTGAGGGGCCAGTGGAGCAGAAAGAAGGAGACATTTTCATATAGTCATAACCTCCTCTTATCCTTACCAAAGTAATTAGGGTTTTTATATGTTCTTCAACACAGTGTGGTATAACTCTACACATACTTTTACCCAAATCCTGTTCCTTGTAGCTTTACCATTAGGCCTCTTGCTCTGGGCCCTAATTGAAGGCAAACTGCACATGGAGAAATGGTATCTCCCTGAGGTGTGGTCTCAGTGGAGGTACAGGTACATGTATCTCCAGGGTTGAGGTCGTTGACAGACTTGGGGTAACCCACCCAGTATGTGTTAGTGGTTCTCGGACATTCGGCGTGAACATAAGCTAGTCACACGGTCCAGGTGAGGACATGCTGTCTCATTAGGGGAGGCTTTGGGCATTTACCTAATGAAATATTGCAAACCCAGCTTACTGGTCTTGATGTAGGGATGTCATGAGGTTAAAAGCAAGTTTTACACTAGTTACTGATTGTTAAACAACGATATGTGCCATAAAATCTCTGAAATTATATTAAACGACCAACAAGAGAGATCAATTTCAATAAATGACAAAACAAATGCTTTGGGCAGTATGTTAGGACTTCATGTCCTTCCTGGTCCGTACAGCAGGACGCCAAACAGCTTCCTGCTGCAGAAGTTGCGTGAGACTGCAGGGCCTATTAATCCCATAAGCATGTCAGAGAGGAACCCAAAGGCCCTCCTACATGTCTTTAAACGCTTCGTCTTCCACATGGTGTCAATTAGCATTTTTGCTAAAGAGCTCATTTACGCATTCAAAATGTTTACGGCCACCACATTGTACAAACCGCAAGGCCCACGCGCTGAGTGGGTGAGCTTTTACTGCCTTGTGATTTCCCGTGCATCTCTTACTTTTGTAGTGGAGGCACGCTGAATGTCCTCAACCAGATGAGCCAACAGTAACTCACTAAAGGCGATATTTTGTGTTTACAAAAAGGGTATTTATTTTTGTCTCGATTTAATGCACCACGAAAAACAGTATTTGCAAGCTTTTGGGCCGAAACAAAGCAAGGCGTTTTTGCTTTCGTTTTAAATAGACAAGCTCTACAAATCCCAAACAGAGGCCTACTGCTAAAATCAGCAGCTCTGGATTTTGACAGGCCATTTTTTCGGATCCAATAAATGGCCCGGGTTCTTGAACGATGTCATTTTACCTGCCTCATTACTACCAACAACCATGAGACTAAGGTTACAGAATCAATCAAATAAGGTGAACATCTTTTGATTTGTTTGTCTGCATCGAAACTGCATTTACTGTCCAGAGGATTTCCATAAAAGATGACAGACAGGGAGTCTGTTGTGTGAAAGAAATCAAATATTGGCATGTCAACATTTCCATGGAAAAAAGGTTATCCTATTTATTCTATTCCAATCCTGAGTAGTAAAGCTTGATGAAGCATCTTTGGAAAAGTAGATAGATTACTTAACTTGAGTGTGTCATGGTTAAAGGTTAGAAAGACTTGGCATCACAGCACACTATGTGTATGTGCGTAAAAAAAAAAGGTCAACCAAGAAGTTTGCATCTCCACAATCGTCTTATCTCAATACAGGGATTCTATTTATCCAAACAACCATTGGACTTTATTTTTGAATCCGTGAAAATTGTATGAAAACAGGAAAAATAATGACATCTCCTTTTCAGGTTGATCTGTTCACACAGAGAGAAAGAAATCCAAGTAGAAAAAAATCCCAATCCTAGAAGACTCGACAGAAGTTTAAGAAATTAGCATGGGCAACAAGATCAAAGAAAGTTTAACCAACATGCGTGTGACACATCATAATGCTTGCCTGCATATGGTAAATCCCATCATAAGCTCTTCACATAAATGGTAGGATTTATGGGTGCCAAGTCAGCCTAAAGGAGACAGCAAAAGCACATTATATTTAGTAGAAGTATGTGCGTTACAATATCAAAACCTCAAGTTTAAAATAACATGTTATGTGCTCCATTTGCTCAAGCACAAAAATAGGTTACAGTTGGTTCAATATTAAACCAACCTTTGTGTTCACAGGGTTGCAAATACAAAAGGTCCATCTTAAAACCATCGTAAAACCGTAGTTTAATACATTGGCTACTGTCTTAATATTTTTTATGTGTAATCTTTCCCCCAACATTAAAAGTAAATAGGCTTTGCAATGCCAACGTGAAACGTTCATTAACATATATCATTAACCTAACTGAAGAGAAAAACCAACCGCACAGCCTGAAATCCAATATGTCCTTTCCTCGCTCTTTACTTGAACACAAGTTGATGGAGAGGCTTTTACCACATCTCCGGGACACTTGTTGGTGGCATATTGTCTTTGTGTGCGGAGAACAACACAGAAAAGGAGTGGATGTGGAGAAACCAGCTCCCAGTTTGTGGGGGACAAAAGGGGACAGGCAGGGCTCAGGCCAAGCAGGGCTCAGGCAGAGCTGGCTGAACAGCCAAGACAGGAGAGGACCACTCTATAGGCTGCAGATGGAGAAGAGCCACAGCCAGGCCTGTGGCCATGCTCACAGAGGGCCTTAAAGGAGCCACTGGAGCACAGCCATGTGTGGTCCATTATCACACCCACAAGCAGAGCTCCACGCCCCCTTCAATTGGAAGACGGATGCCCCCTTGCTGATTGCCTAAACCCTGGTAAGAAAGGCCCCCAGGAACAAAAGGAGCCCAGGAGAGAATGAAAGAGAAGGGGGCTGAGGGATGGGGGCTTCGCAAAAGGCTGGAAGGAGCATGCTAGCTTGGGCTTTGGGCTTCCTCTTCTCTGCCGAATCACAATGGAAGTGACAGGTGTGAAAGGAAGGAGCGTGAGGGAGAGGAGATGGCCGGAGGATCAGGAGGGAGGAGATGGCACCGGACATGAGATCCGGATGAATGGCTGAAGGAAGGCAGGGTCACCGGACATGAGGTCCGGATGAATGGCTGAAGAATGGGTGGTGTTTGACAGCCAAGGGCTTGTTCTCCATGAGAGCGGCAGAAGAATCGATGTCATACATTTGGGTTGGCTTGTTTATTGAACGAGCACACAATGGAAGCCCGCCAAGTAAACACATTCAGGATGAAATGGTAAACAGCCCCAGAAAGCTTTGTTGTCAGGCAGGCTGCTATTGTTGATGTTGTTCATGCCCAACGAAGCTTGAAACACATTCACCCTCGGATTCATCTGTTGTGCAACAGTGACACGGCAGCATTTGTTCACTCCTAGCATGCCGTAAAGCAACAGCAACATCAGAAGATTAGGCGCCCATCTCCTCATCCATCTGATCCGACTCCAAACGCCGCTGCCCTGGGCGGCGTCCTCAGATCAGACACCATGGCGTGTAAACGCTACGCTCTGCAGGACAAACGGCCTGGGTGTGTACGGCAGCCTCATCATCCCAGGCCAGCCGCCAGCAGGGAGAGAGACCCAGAAGCTGCAAGGACACCGTCCCTTAAAGACAAAGGACCTCTCCACTTCTATACCAGGAGCTCCTCCCGGAGGGAACCAGGACCTCAGCAGGACGCAGTACGTTAGCATTAACCTCTCCTCCTCCTCCTCCTCCTCCTCCTGGAGGGAACCAGGACCTCAGCAGGACGCAGTACGTTAGCATTAACCTCCCCCTCTCCTCCTCCTCCTCCTCCTGGAGGGAACCAGGATCTGAGATCAGCAGGAGGAGCAGGACGCAGTACGTTAGCATTAACCTCCCCCTCTCCTCCTCCTCCTCCTCCTCCTCCTGGAGGGAACCAGGATCTGAGATCAGCAGGAGGAGCTGGACGCAGTACGTTAGCATTAACCTCCTCCTCCTCCTCCTCCTCCTGGAGGGAACCAGGATCTGAGATCAGCAGGAGGAGCAGGACGCAGTACGTTAGCATTAACCTCCCCCTCCCCCTCTCCTCCTGGAGGGACTGGCGCAGGAGAAGGAGGTCAGGCCGATTATGCAACCTCCTCCAGCAGCCCATCTGCCGGAGGAGGCGGAGGAGCAAAGGAGGAGGGGGTGGGGGGAGTAAGATGCCAACAGGATCTGCACCTTGCTCGTCAGACACATTCAACTCACAAGGCTGTGTATTTCAGATCAGCCATCTTTCAACACCTAGCAAGGAGAGGTACCTTATCACACATTATTCAAACACCACCTCCCTGTTATAACAAAACATAAAAAACCTGCAACAGATGCCTGAGAGTGGCTAAACAGTGCTGGTCCACACAGGAGAACCGATCCAGAAAGAGTTCAGCCTAGGTTAAGTAGGCTTGAGGTGTGGTAGAGTTACATGGAACTGAAGCAGTGCGGGTTGAGGGGCAGAGTCTCCCACGGGAACATTTGATTAGTAAATGGTGAAGCAGCTCGTGTGAGGACAGCCACGGCCCCGCTGGGCGTGTTTGATTCGTCCCAATAAAGCAACCACAGAAAAACAAAACATGGTAAACAGGACGCTGAATCACATCTTGTTGCTTTGGCTGTGACCACCCAAGTTTAGCATCTGGGAGCTAGGTTGCAAATTAAGCTCCAACAAAAGAAAGATTGCCGCCATGCTGCATTTTAAATCCAGACACAGTTAGTGACTAGAACAGGGATTAGTTTACAACACGGCTAATAGGAAGAGCACGCCTGGAGGAAAACCATCACTATATCGCCATTGTTTTACTGAAAGTCCCACATAATGTTCTCTGCCAAGAGACTGTATGTGTCCTACAATAGTCATATAGGTATATATAATATATATATATCTATGCTGTGTAAAATATTTATATATTATATTGACTTATTATGTCTATATTCACACACACAGTAATATAGTATTTATCTGCTCAAAATATTCAAATGAGCCTGGCCTGCAGCTTATCACACCGTCAGAGTTAATTTAAACAAGGGAAATACAGTTATTAGGTTCAGCCTACATCCATCTCCTCCACTCACCGTGGATACACTCCCATCTCACCACACCGTAGGACAACCAGATACAAACCTCAAGATCAAAGCTGTTTAAGCTGAGCTAGCCAGGAATACCACTAGGAGGTGAAAGTTGGTCCCTGAGCATTTATCCCAGTAATGGACTGTCATAAGAGGCATGTGCGCCTGAGTGTTATAAGCTTGGAACACACGCGCGCGCACACACACACACACACACACACACACACACACACACACACACACACACACACACACACACACACACACACACACACACACACACACACACACACACACACACACACACACACACACACACACACACACACAAACCTATTCCACGGAGTAATAATACTGTCTAAGCATTCTCTGTGGAGCAGTGTGTTGTTGCACTGTTGTTGCCCCGTTCGGTGAAGAGTTCTGAAATGGTTAGGAGCAATAGAACGATGTCATTGTTCTATATGGTGTTTCAGAATCAACACTCGACACAAAAACATCATGAACTGTACGGATATATTATTAAAATACCAATAAGTAGCTTTTGGTGGACTTTCTGCATACAGGACATACATTATTGAAAATGATTCTACACCATAAATAAATTTGGCAAATTTTTAAACAGAAAATGTATCAGTGTATTACATTATAAATAACTCTACTAGCCCACCCTTCAGGATCAAATCAAATGCACATTTCATGATCATAGTGGAGTGCAGAAGCACCACAGATGAATTTACATCACTCTCTCCAGTAATCCCTTAACCTAGAAGCAGGGCATTCTGGGTAATGCCTGGGGGTTGAGTATTGTATCATCAGCTCACTTCTCATCAGTCTGTTAAGGAAATCCACTCCTCTTAGACGCCCTGACAGAGAAACAAGGCCACGCCTCCTGACCCTCCCCCTCCCCATGACACACTCCACCCCCCAGCACCCCACCAGGAACAAAGAGGACCACACTGACCTACAAACCACATCCCCCCGCAGGAAGTACTCACAAGCTCTCAAATCTGATTCCATTAAGTGTCAGCTGGGTGAACACTCTGGAGGCGTGGGAGAGAGATGGTAGGAAAGTCCCTTTGCCCAGCGGAGAGACATTACTGTTTAACAAGCGACCAACAACTGAAAATGATCGAGCGGATCATTTGGTTTCACACGCTGACGAATGAGCCAGCCAGACGCGTTCAGTATGGCCACATTATCTACAGCGGCCTGGCTCTGAATAGCATGAACTGATAAACATATGGGTAGCCTAGAGTAGACTGAGACTTCACGTTGTTGATCATAAAATGAAACGTCCCCAAATAAATGCAAAACACAAAATATTTCAAGAGCTGATACAATGAACAATGTATGAACATCTGTGCTTGTATACACAGTGAATCAAACTCATTTTAAGGTGGAAGATAGATTAATTAAGGTGTTAATAGAGGCATTTTTGGTGCAATTCAGTCCAATTGCGTCAGCCTTTATAACGATACCCCGGTTACCAGACAAGGTGCACAGTAACCTGCGGTTCTGCAAAGCTACTGAACAAGCACACAAACAGCCTTCTGAGATTCAGTACTCAATGCTAGCGTGTGGATGCTGTGAGGAGGCCATGTTCAGACTGGGGGCTCTCCCGCTGATGCGCTTCACAACACCGCCACACTAAGCTCACTGGGGTACACTCCGGGTCTGTTTACAGGGGTCACGCGAAGAGACGTGTACCAGAAGCAAGCAGCTCTCTTCATTAGTGAGGAGCGGTTTGGTGTCAACAGTGTTGTGAGTGTTGTAAAAACTGTCGAGGATGGCATATTTGTGTGTTGAGGACTGCGGCGGCCCTGCTGGAACAAATACATGATCTCTTGGGGAAAGGAGAATACCTTTAAATAAACCTTCAGCACACAACACACAACCATTTGTAAACACAGTGCAAGCCTGTGGTTATTGATTTAAAAGACAATAGGAGAGCGCTACAATGAGCATCTCTGGATGACACGTACAGGGAAGTAGTGCTGATCCAGTCCATCCTGACTTGGCACCATGTATTAATCCTCAGAAGTCAATCAGCTTCTAATTTAATCTGCGCCTTTTGTTGTCACACTTTGATCTGCAGCCACCGCTGCAAGCTTCTTCGTTAGTGTACTGTAACGAGGACGATATCTCTTCCTCGTTACAGTACACTAACTGTTTCGTTAGTGTACTGTAACGAGGACGATATCTCTTCCTCGTTACAAACTGCTTCGTTAGTGTACTGTAACGAGGACGATATCTCTTCCTCGTTACAAACTGCTTCGTTAGTGTACTGTAACGAGGATGATACGTCTTCCTCGTTACAGTACACTAACTGCTTCGTTAGTGTACTGTAACGAGGACGATACCTCTTCCTCATTACAGTACACTAACTGCTTCGTTAGTGTACTGTAACGAGGACGATATCTCTTCCTCGTTACAGTACACTAACGAAGCAGTTTGTAACGAGGAAGAGATATCGTCCTCATTACAGAACACTAACTGCTTCGTTAGTGTACTGTAACGAGGACGATACCTCTTCCTCGTTACAGTACACTAACTGTTTCGTTAGTGTACTGTAACGAGGAAGAGATATCGTCCTCGTTACAGTACACTAACTGCTTCGTTAGTGTACTGTAACGAGGACGATATCTCTTCCCAGACAGCTATACGCTGCAGTGTTTGCTTTTGCTCCAGCAGTCAGGGTCTTCCTCCTGCTTATATACTGGCTGTATTAACGTCCTATAATAACAGCTAATTGGAATCTACCTCATTGTATAACATGTTCAAGCAGTCGAGGAACACCCCACAGGAGAGACAAGCTGTATTAATATGAAGTATTAAGGACACTTAGAGAGGAAGGAAGCCATCGGGTCAACCCAGCGAAGGAACAGCTGGGAGAAATAAGAGACCAAGAGTTATCTGCTAATAAACTGGGATGTAGCATTGAGGAGCTTAAAACACTGTACGGACGCAAGGATGCAAAAATAGAGCTTAATTTTGGAATGTAGCCCTCATTAGGTTGTCATTTCCTTGATGTATTCATAAATACGTATTCTTTGCTCTAACATAATCTGTGGTACTAATTTGAATGTATGACAGTCCAGTTCCATATATGCTTATATAATATATTGTATGAAATATTGTATACTTTGTCTTATAATTTCAAAATATACATTTGAAATTAAAAGATATAAAAACATAAAACAATATAAAAACAACGTTGATAATTGCCTGTTTGTAATGCGTTGATTATGTTGACCAGAACTTGACCAGACTTCTGTGGATCTACTGAATCCACTGATCCCAGGTGGAATGAGACAAGGAGAGAACGAGGAGAAGGTTGAGAGATAATGAGTCATTGTGATCCCCAGCGTGCCTCGCTGATCCCCAGATGTACTTCATTAAGAGAGAAGCGTATGCACAGTGATAAAGGAGCAGAGAGGGGGAATGACTGACTATATTCAGACTGCTTTTAATTATACAAGCCTGCATGTCTGATCCTGTCATGATAAAGAGTTCAGGGGGACAATTTGCTGACCTCTTTAACCCAAGATAAGTGAAGCTAATTTATTTTAACCATTTACCCAGGGGGAGTATATTGCAGATTAAGGACTAGATATCGTAGGTATAGACCTAAATACATTACCCATAGTAGTGTAAATACCCATAGTGAACCCACATTGGAGATAGGCTGGAGTGGAGTCCAAATGGGATAGCCACTGTATGCAGTTTATCCTTAAGTAAGAATACACTGCAAGTCCCTTTGGATAAACGCATCCATGCTAAATGACTAAGTTGTACACATGATATATCAACCACAAGGTAATGACTTGTAGCATGATAATGGGTTTCAGTCCTATAAAGTCCAGAAGCCTTACACTGGCGCATGAGAGTGCCTTCATCTACATGTGTGCTGCTCCCTCATATTTCACAATGCAACGCAAAAAGACACCAAGCACATTCTCCCCTCCGTTCGCACGCCACAACTTGGATAATCAATTTGAGGACGTGCTTGTCCTCTGGCACCGTTTTGCACGCTGTCTAAGAAATGACTTGGTCCCCGCTGCAGCCTACATCGCCCGAGGTAGGCTGAGTTGATGGCGAGACGAGAACAGAGCTTAGTTAAGGTGTGGTTAAGGTTAAGGTTAAGGTGTGATGGATACGCTGCTTCCCTGCAGCCACACCAGGTTTTATTTAGCTGCATCGACAGCATCCAAAATCCTCAGCGTGTTCCCCGATTAAATGTGTAAAAGACAAGATCACATGTGGAGAGTGTTTTCCTTCTCTTTTCAGTATGGGGGACGTTTGCATTTGATATGCCAGTTCTGATCTAAAAGGTCCAGATGGGTGTCGGTGAAGGGGAACGATCAGACGACCACGGGTGGGCGTTCTCCACGGAGCTACATGGGTGCAGAGGCATTCTTGGAGCTTAGTAGATCTTAAATATTCAAGTCACGCAAACTGGGTTAAAACGCAACACACAGCGCACTGCACACATTGAGCCCAGCTCAGCAGCCAGGGGCGCAGGATCTGGCAACGGGAGGGGATCATCTGAGAACACCGTTTAGCACTTGTAAGTGACAACGAGAGAGAGAGAGCGAGAGAGAGAGAGAGCGAGAGAGAGAGAGAGCGAGAGAGAACTGCTCATGGAGGGCCAATGGAAGAAAGGCAGAGAGCTGAATGTTGGAGAGAAGGAGGAGGAGAGAGGACTGTAGTATACTGCTGTGGAGGGGAGATTTACAGTTGTACTCAGTACCACTATAAGACCATGTTCACCAACAGGCCAACACACACACACTTAGGTCTTCAATAAGTCTGTTCTGCATGTACTTTGAGGAAGCCCCTTGGTATTCCCCAAAAGCGGGGTGCAGGAGAGGTTCGTTCTGAAGCCAGCCCTCCACAGCAGAGGTGCTACACTTTATGAGCTGAGAAGCGAGACATTATTCCCGTCCAACTCCTCAACGCACCTTCCTAAGTGCTGAGAATGATGTCTGGATGCCAAGAGAAATACAAGGATATGGATTTTTACAACTTGCAAAGTGTTCATGCAATTGACCAATCCCCTCTGTTGGCTGGGGTGCTGTTGGCTGGGGTGCTGTTGGAAGAGGGGGTGCTGTTGGCTGGGGTGCTGTTGGAAGAGGGGGTGCTGTTGGCTGGGGTGCTGTTGGAAGAGGGGTGCTGTTGGAAGAGGGGGTGCTGTTGGCTGGGGTGCTGTTGGAAGAGGGGGTGCTGTTGGCTGGGGTGCTGTTGGAAGAGGGGGTGCTGTTGGCTGGGGTGCTGTTGGAAGAGGGGTGCTGTTGGAAGAGGGGGTGCTGTTGGCTGGGGTGCTGTTGGAAGAGGGGTGCTGTTGGAAGAGGGGGTGCTGTTGGAAGAGGGGTGCTGTTGGCTGGGGTGCTGTTGGAAGAGGGGTGCTGTTGGAAGAGGGGGTGCTGTTGGAAGAGGGGTGCTGTTGGCTGGGGTGCTGTTGGAAGAGGGGGTGCTGTTGGAAGAGGGGGTGCTGTTGGAAGAGGGGGTGCTGTTGGCTGGGGTGCTGTTGGAAGAGGGGTGCTGTTGGCTGGGGTGCTGTTGGAAGAGGGGTGCTGTTGGCTGGGGTGCTGTTGGAAGAGGGGTGCTGTTGGAAGAGGGGTGCTGTTGGAAGAGGGGTGCTGTTGGAAGAGGGGGTGCTGTTGCAATGCACCACTTTAGTGTTTGCCAGCATGATATTACATGTATTCAGTCATTTACGGTGCATCAATCACCCTAACATGTTCTTTGAAATGTTCAAATGGTCCGACGTGGTGTTTCCTGAGAAGTGTCCCGTGGTCTGGACCACAGGCAGCACCACAAACACTTCTTCATGATGACAGTGAGGTGTTCACCCAAACCGTGTGCAGCTTAAATAACCTCCCCGGAGCCAACGCGGTATCACAACGCCACATCATCACAAATCACCTTCGCTCCAGGATACCCTTCAGAAGGCCGGGATGTGGTGGACCACACGGTCAATAACCAGTAACGAAACGGACCCCCTAACATATGATCCTCTATGGCATCAGCACAGTTAAACAGAGTCAGCATGCGGCTCAGCCATTTCAAATAAAACCACATTTTTGATTGATTGACGGCCGCTTATGATCTGAACATATTGAAGGTTCCACTCAATGTCTTTCATGGCTTCATGTTCCTCTCACTTACCTTCATATCACACATCATCGTCTGACACACCTCACTCAACGATAACATTTGTATGTTACATACATTCAACTTATATTTTATATAAATAGTTTATCATAGTATGTATGTGGATGGTAAAAAAAAAAAAAAAAGGGACTTGTATGCATCTCTATCCTAGTTCTGGATCCTCTTTGTGGATCACCAGCCCCTCCAGAGCCTGTGCTTGTCATGACCATGTAGTCGTTATGTTCTTCGCTTGCTCCGTGGGGGGTCTCTAGAAATTCAATTAGCGCTCGCTCACTGTGGGAAGCCACTCCCCCCCCCCCCCCCCCCCCGCCGCCTCATCCTCACTAATCGTACAGAACATATGGTTCTGTACTTAACCAAGTGAAGCCCTGAGTCCTTTTCTTGCTGCCTGACAGTCAGACAGGCGTAACAAGAAGCTGCTTCCACTGATGCAAAGTGCTTTTTGATCAGTGGAATCAAACTCTGCACACTAGTGTTGATTGAAGAGAAAAATGTAGCAGTAGTTTTAACCTGTGTGGGAAGGCAGTGGAGGCAAGGCCGAGTTCACCCACATGTTGGAGCAAGACAAGAGAGAGAACATGAGAGTTAACGTGGTGAACACAAAGGGACCACTGTAGTGATGTCAATAGTGGACAACACTGCATATTCGTTCAGTTAAGCCATGACTCATGGAACCAGTCGGGGTTCTTCCACACTCATTATGTCAATTTGTTTAGCCGCCTTTGTACACCCGTGTGGCCGTGAGGACATGAACAACCCTCCCTTTTACCCCTCGAACCTCACAAGTTCAATTATCAAATAGCTTTCTAAACGGACATTTGCTTCTAATTTTATACTGGCAACAAACGAAGTCAATGACAGAAAATGTTCTCCAAAGTGCTTTAGAAGACAGTAACGCATTATCCTACCATATTAAGAGTCCATTGCATTCTAGTGCAATGTTTAATTCAAAAGTGAATTAAACAACTGATTTAATAGCCAACCCTTGCAAGGAGAACTGGCCCTCTGCCATGTAATAATAAAGTTATACATGTAAGAAAAGTATTTCCCCAGGTTAAAACCGTGATTAAAGGTGTGGGATTAGGGCTGGCCACAGCACGAGTATGCTAGAGGAGACATCCGAGCTTCAGGCCATCCCCATACGACCTCTCAGACAGCTACTCTCGACTGACAGGACGAAAGAACGGTCGCTGTATCTCATATCTCATCTCATTTGGGCACGTCTGCAGTTCTACTACATTTCAGATATCGAATGCACTAAGAGGCATGTTTGGCCTGTAATGTAGATATTTGTTGAGATCTTTATAACCAGTAGTGCATCTAATGAGATGAATGAGGCTAAATAGTGGGCTGGTCAGCCTGAGAGCGGGCGGGGGGAAGGTTAAACCACATGTGGATTCAGCCGTTCAGCCTAACAGAGCTAAGCCTAAAAGAAGTGAGGCTTGTGAGGAATTAGACTGACAAGTGGAGACAGCGAGTCCACGCTGACATGACCGTAAACCAGTAACGACCTCTCATGTCAGAGAGGTCTTTAAAAAAGAATGACAGAAATCAGGTCCTTCATCCAGCTCTGGCATGGCTCATAATCCAAACCATAATCCATGATCCATGTTTGGTCATTCGTTGTAGTAATTACAGCCATTCAGCATTAGAGCCATTTCTTAGAAATACATAAGTGCTTTGAATCCTTCATAACCAATAGGAGGAAGAAAAGCCATACAAGAGGTTTAAGAGCTTCAGACTGGGAAAATCATTTGAGGTCTTAATCTAGCGCCGAATGCGGGGGGTCTTCTGCAGAGGCAGCTGTATCACCCTCAGGGAGTCCACACACACACACACACACACACACACACACACACACACACACACACACACACACACAAATCTGCAAATAACAAAAAGATTTGGTGGTGTTTGTCTGCCTCATTATGTCGTATCCTTCAAGCTGCAGGCCTAGAATGAAGAAAGCAATGACATTCATTCCCTTCCAATGACTCCATGAGCAAAACACTTTACAGTCAGTGTGCAGCGAATTAGTTGGAGAATTATACCTTGAATATAGATTAGGGAAACTGTGCATTCCAGCGCACACACACACACGCACACACACACACACACACACACACACACGATTTGGCGGGCTAGGGTAGAGCTGACCCTCTTCGGTGAAACGTGGAGCCTGCGCTGGGTTCACCCCGTGGACCTCCAGGTCTCCCCGTCATTCTTCAAGCTTCTCAGCACCCTACTCCGCCCTGTTTTACATCCTGGTGTAAGAGCTTAGAGCTCTTTAAACATGGAATGAGTCACGCTAATCACTGACAGGTGAGAATGTTTCTTCCTCCAGGAGAACCTCCAGCTTCTGTGGAAGTTCCTTTGAGAAGGACTATTCGGAGCAGCTCTTTCTTCCATTAATCAAAGAGCAGAAGTGTATTCCTGAGGAAAACCCGGACAACATCTAATAGCAGCCATGAGATCATTCATAGATCATTCATAATGATGATTATGTGTTTATGGCAAACCATGAGACGTGCACTTACAGTGGATTGTAAAGTGATTAGGCTTTAGCAATATGCTGGCCGATAGACCAAGCCTGTATTATAATGTCAAGTAATGTAGTCTTGGTGCTAGAGACAGCTGTGTACAAACTAAACTAGAGTCTCTAATACCAGGCTAATTAGGAAGGGAATGTCATCTTCTTACCGAAAGTTACATTTACATAATACATTTTCCGCTAAGTGGTAAAAACAGACATTATTTCTCCAAATATCCAATTTCCTTTCCGTTTACTACACAGAACCTTACAAACAAAAGTCAAACAGTTGGTTTATCAAGGATACTTCCGATAAAGAAGGATGATTTAGAACAGTACCCAGTAAAAGGAGCATGGCTGGGGCCGATAAAGACCACCCCCACAGCCTTTCATGTGGAGCCTCCCTTCTACTCTTCCACATGTACACTGCTGCTATGCTAGCTATCTGCTGTGCTGCTATGCTAGCTATCTGCTGTGCTGCTATGCTAGCTATCTGCTGTGCTGCTATGCTAGCTATCTGCTGTGCTGCTATGCTAGCTATCTGCTGTGCTGCTATGCTAGCTATCTGCTGTGCTGCTATGCTAGCTATCTGCTGTGCTGCTATGCTAGCTATCTGCTGTGCTGCTGTGCTAGCTATCTGCTGTGCTGCTGTGCTAGCTATCTGCTGTGCTGCTGTGCTAGCTATCTGCTGTGCTGCTGTGCTAGCTATCTGCTGTGCTGCTGTGCTAGCTATCTGCTGTGCTGCTGTGCTAGTTATCTGCTGTGCTGCTGTGCTAGCTATCTGCTGTGCTGCTGTGCTAGTTATCTGCTGTGCTGCTATGCTAGCTATCTGCTGTGCTGCTATGCTAGCTATCTGCTGTGCAGCTGTGGGGGATTGTCCAGAGCCCCCTAAACACAAGTTCACTCCACACAAAGAAAAAGGAGCTAGCAGAAGGATTTCTACCTCTTGCGCTGATGTTGAAACATCACCGCTAATTAAACACCCATTGAGAATGCAAACATCCCAGCGGGGGTTTTGCCAACTCATCTGTTCCTTGTGACAAGTGAAATCAATCATTTAACTCACATGAACCACTCCTTGCCATGATAGAGTATAATATATTTGAACTTCCTGCACATCACTGATCTCTCTGTCAGACTCATGCAAGAGGTCCTGCTCTTTCATTTCTGAGTGCTGGGATGGAGGTTCAGGGGCTCGAGCCTCTCCACAAACATCAATTAAAAGGTTTAAGGGTTTTATGTTCCAGGCTGGTGTATGGTGGGACGTCCTGTACATGAATGATAGCAGGAATGTCTTTGCATGCAAAAGACCGCATTGGTCAACTCTTCATCGTCAATATAGGGACAGGGGGAATACATCCTTAATAGCCTGACAGGAACCCCTCACTGTGCAACTGAATTATTCCATTAATAAAAATCAATGATCTCAAAGTGAGCCGCTGACGTGCACATTATCATAAGCGATGGTGGATCCTGTATATGAGAACAACTATGGAGGGAACTGCAACCAAGACTTTCAGGAAACTGTGTTGCAATCACTGGGCCAATCGGGCCTTTTTGTTGCTTAACAGCAGCCCACCCCTGGGGAGCAACTGGTGTCACGTGTCACTTCCTGTTGTACTGCAGCTGTCGCCTAGAATCACCCTCACATCCATCAGGAAAACCAACAGTGACACACACACCGCATTCACACACAGGCAACGTACCATTAAAAGATCAGTCCAAGTTAACAGAGCAAATGAATTCCAACATAGCCAGCGATGACAATACGCTGCTGGCTTGAACATGAGGTGACGAGGAAAGCAATAAGTTGAGGCTATTTGGATTGTAGCAGAGAGCGGGGTGTGGAGGGACTGCGGTTGGTTTGATTCCCGACCACGTTTGAAGAATGATTATGGTCTTTGTTCTCGAACCTCAGCCTTTTACGGCAGTCAATCACAGTAAGAAAAATAAAGCTGGGAGCCCGATGGACTTGAAGTGCTTTTTAATTACGGGTGATGTTTCTACCGTGTGGTGCCAGGAAGGAGCTGAACACGCCGCTTGTGTCCACCTGGGGCATCTGGTCCGGTAGCTTTACTCACACCGCGTACGTTACAGGGCCCGGGGGCCAACGAGTTCAAAGAGGATGTGGGGCCACTTCAGCCTTTCATTCAAATGATGCTCAAACATGATTCAGAGCAATGGATGAACGGCAGTTCAAGAGCAAATCTGTACGTTTTAGAAACCGCATTTTAAGTAGAATGGGTTGTTTTGGTCAAGGCACAAGTTCATAACCAAGCTACCAAACTTTGTGAGCCTTTTAAGGTATTTGATATTCAGTTGTACTTGCAATTACGGTATTAGGAAATGGTATCTAATCGTGTATTGCTCCGAAACTTTGGAGAAATGCGAGTGAAGAAGAAGGGAAAGAAAAAAGTGTTTTGTGGTATTCATTCCCAAGGGCTTAATCAGGTCTCCGAAAGGTTCAAATGAAAACAAACACGACATGGCCAGAAATGTATCATCCAAGCCTGTGTCAATAACGCCATCGAACAGTTTCCACTGTTTCATCAGCATTCCCTTTTCTGAACAGCTCTCTCTTGACTCAGATATTTATTTCTCTTGAGAGCACATTCATGAAGTCTCATTATTCTGTCAGTGGAGCTGACAGCACCTCTCTCTCGAGCGCCGTAAGCCTCGGGGGCCGGCAAGGAAAAACAGTTGGGCGCACTTCTCCGAACCAAAACTTCCCTGTCCGACCAAGAGAAACCTCGGCTTAGTGTGTGTGTGTGTGGGTGTCTGTGTGTGCAGCATCCCTCTCCATTTAGGGGGGTGGACGACCTCTGGGCAGGAGGTCAACAGGGGAAAGGGTTACTCATGTGCAGGTCAGAGATGAGGGGGATGATCAGGGCCAGAAGCACCAGGGGCCGGTGCTCAGCCAAAATAAACTGCTGAAATCAAAGCGCTAAAGAATCATGATCCTATCACTCTCTCATTGGTGTGGTTTCATTCATCACCGACCGACCAACCAAACGAGAGAGAGAGAGAGAGAGAGCGAGAGCGAGAGCGAGAGCGAGAGCGTGCTGGCTGCATCTGTGAAATCCAATACAAGCCAAGCTGTTCTCCATCTGTAGAAGTGTCAGACCTGTCTCCCTCCAGGAGCCATGACAAGTAGAATTAGAAGCAGTCAATTTACACCAAATGTGATTGGATTTAGTGTAACGCTGATGTGGCATTCCACGCTCCCAAACACACAGCCTAATGCACGAGCAGCAGATAAAGTGGAACAAAATGACTCGACACATTTCTGCATATTCATCTTGTTTAACAGCGTGGAACTAGAAAGAGCCGAGCGGACAGGGAACAGTAGCATGCAGCCAGCTCCAATAGCAATGACTTAACCTACAAACATCTAGGGTTTCATTCCTTCATATCCCACACAAGCGCAGAGAGCAGCCCCCCAGGGCTGGGATTACAGCACTGGAGCAGGTCCAACGGCTCCCCTCTCCGTGTAGCTGTTCGCCTTGAAGCCTGGGGTCACCTTCAAGTGTTTTATTATTATTGAAGTGTGTGTGTGTGTGTGTGTGTGTGTGTGTGTGTGTGTGTGTGTGTGTGTGTGTGTGTGTGTGTGTGTGTGTGTGTGTGTGTGTGTGTGTGTGTGTGTGTGTGTGTGCGTGCGTGCGTGCGTGCGTGTGTGTTCCACACCAATAACCTGTGGTGTTCCAACAGGGACAATGCTGCAGGGAGACATTTTGTTCATATCTTCAATACTAAAATACCTACACTGTGACCCCCAGATGAATTAGCATCTATTGAAAACAGCATAAAACCAGTCTCCTGTCAAATATCGCTGCTTTGGTGAGTTCAGAGACAAACCTCCCTCCCCTGGTTTGAATTTGTGTTAGACAGTGAACATTTCTGATAATTGGTAGATGATGTGTTTTCTGGGCCTCAGGGGAACGCCGGGAACGCCGGGAACTAAACTGACCCCAGGTTCTCCGGTCACTGCGTTACAAAAACGATGCCTTTGAGCAAACGCTCCTCGTTAATCACCCAGAAGACACACACGTGTAAATGTACAATAACAAGGCCAGAACGTGCCTGATAGGGGACATGAAGGGACTAAACACACGTGTAAATGTACAATAACAAGGCCAGAACGTGCTGATAGGGGACATGAAGGGACTAAACACACGTGTAAATGTACAATAACAAGGCCAGAACGTGCTGATAGGGGACATGAAGGGACTAAACACACGACTAGTTTACACAAGGGTAGGATTACTTCTAGAACAACATCAAGGCATTATTCTGAAGAACTCAATGTCTGTTCAGACTCATGGCAGATGGTGCACTGAATCCATCTTCTATTCTGGCGGGGTATGGACTCAGGATATCATTATTCCAACAACACACCCTAAACAACCATAAGCCAGCAGGTCATGTTGGCATATTCATAATACAATACAGCTTCTGTTCGCCCAGAATACCCCCAATGGTCTTCCCGTCGCAATAGTCCAGGATGCCACCCAGAGCCCGTCCCCCCAGAATGATTTGACCCCATTAGCTGTGACAGGTTGGTCCATAAAGTTGAACTTCGTTTTTTTCTGCCCTGCTTAAAAAACACAGAACACTGGGGCCTGGCCTCTTTGCCAGAGGCCAAAACAACCACAGCTTAATTCCCCTACTATTCAGAGACAAGCAGCCTTGTTCGTGTGGTCCTTTTCAGTGAATGGACCACACAAACCCTTCCTCCAATGGACAAAGCTGCTTCCTCAACGAGCCAACTGGTGTCATAACCCGATTAGAGAGAGCCAGGGTTCCCGGTCAGAGACCAAGGCCACAGAGCAGCCAAGGCCCTGACTGAAAATGACTAGAGCCTTCTGCTCGGATATTGGGGGACAGGGCTTTGTTCCTAATGGCCTGGGCTTCTCTGCTTACAACACCACTCACCGACCCCCTGGTGCCCAAAGCGCTGTTAATCCAATTAATATGAAGAGGAGCTCCAGAGAGCTGCTGAGGCCACTGCTTAAGATCCATCATCCAACATTAGCCCCAGAAACCCAAGCCCGTGTCTAGACCCATTAAGGACTTAGGCCGACAGAATCAAACCATCGGACACCCGCGTGTAATCCCATCATAGGTAAATGGCCCCCGCCACACCCTGAGCGAGACACAGCACTCCATGGTCAACAACACATTTACAAATGCACAGGAGATGGGACGCATTGACTTCCAGTGCTTCCAACACCATAGTGAGGTAGCTTGTATGTGAGTGTTTTCCCCCAAACAACACTGACCGTGAGAAGACCAGCAGCAAATCTTTTCTATTCATGTCTATCTCCACACAAGGCAGATGGCGTCGTGTCAGCGCGACTATCTGTACGGTTAAGGCAGTCACATGATACAGGGATATGTTGCTGGCAGTTAATTACATTTCTTAGCGAGAAGACGACCGATATCTTCCTCATGCCACCACTGTGGTATGAGGAAGAAAAAATGATCTACAGATTTCTTCCTCATGCCACTATTGTGGTTTGAGGAAGAAATGAAACACATTCTAAAAATATAAACGTAATGCTTCAATCCAGCATGACGCAGCTGACCTGAGGTCTGTGTAAGGTCTCCACACAGCATGTGGCTGATTAGCAGTGCTGATTAGCACAGCTTTGAGCCAGCTCCCCCTGGCCGTGGACAGCAGGCGCTTTCATGCACCGCTGGGCATTGTGGGTCGCCATGGCCGAGTCATAGCAGACCACAGATGACGAAAATGTCACAGGTAAAAAAGAATTGCAAACCGACCCATCTAATTTCAACTCCTTATCTGTCCGGCCATTTGGATATCAACTAAGCCATCTCTGATCGTTTGCATGAAGAAAGTAGAGAGCACAATGTATATATCGTGTATATGGTGTATCTGGTATCTGGTGGCCCCCTACACACATGCATGTTGTAGTTATCGGTTTGTGTTGGACAGGGAGCTGTTCAGCACTCACACATACAATCTAAGATGAATGCAGGTATGGATTTGGGCCTTGTAGATTACGTTTCATTATTTTTTAATACATGTCAAATGTGTTGATATCATAACATAAATACAATATGAAAACATATATATTGGCCAAGGACATTTGAAATGGAAAATTACACTGTAATTGCAAAGGCATCTTTTAAAATCACAAGATTCCTTTAAAATCCCAACATGCTTGTTTCCTTCCAAATCTTTTTGTTTCCCAGACTCTTTTTGCCTACGTGTATAATGTCAAGACAATGCTGCTATAAATGCAGACAGTATTCATGAATGTTGCAGATCTTGTAGAGTACTGTAGGGTCCACGAGAGTGGCTTGGAGAGTTATATCGCATGGTTTATGCTTTGATACTTGTCTATAAAGATACTGCCAAAGTTGTATTTTCACAAGGTTTGAGATTTTAACATAGAATCATCATAACAAACAAAACCTATCTTAAAGATGTTATTTGCTGAGCGATGCCACTCTACAAAGGTGCATATTTAATTGTACCTGATAAACTAGTGGCCCAGACGAGATGTGCAAAAGAAGATGGCTAAATATCAAACATATGGTATGGAGGTTCTTTGAACGCAAACCCAATTTCTACTGCACATTTTTTAATATGCAGCCATTTGTGAAATTCCCTATCTGTCTTCACCACAGGGAATGTGAGGGAACGCCAAGATTGCTAAGACAAGAGAGTGTTAGGGATGTGTAATTCTGCCTTGAGATTTCCTTGATTCTCAGTCTGGGCTTGACGACGATTATAAAAAAGAGAATAATACATACACATCATACCTCAGCTGTTTCCCAGTGACCCAGATCTGAACTCGCTCTATCTGGCACTTAGCAATATATTACTTTTCTTTTTCAGTGAAGGCAAGCAGCATGCAAACATGGCCAAACCCCCTCATTAATATTATTTTTAGAAACACTCTCCTACCAGCCTACTTTATCTTCCCAATGTGGTGACGGTGCAACGAACATCCAGTTTGAACCATCCCAACACACAACCTGTGGGATAGTAAGGGAAGTACTAACATATAACCAAGACTTTGCATCATAAAATGTTAGTAGTGATATGATAACAAGGCACGGATCGCTGAAATAAGCAATAGCCATAAGCAGGAATGTTGGATGATTGATTGTATGGATGAAGGGCCGAGACAGAACACCAACATATTTCTTAGAGCCGTAACCAGGACACAATTAGAGCGCAGTGCTTAAAACCTTGCTTGCCATCAATTATCATTTGTTGTATATTGTTGTTCATTTACACTTGCTTTTCTACTAAACTGTATGGGAACGACAGTCAAACAAAATGACAACGAAATGTTTGTATCATATTTTACAAGTGCTTGTTGTTCTGATTCAAAACAAAAATGTCCCCGCCCAAAACCATCTTCTGCCAATGCCGTCCTACCGTCTAACGTGATGTGTACATCCAGGCAACACGACAAACACACACAACATCCAGCCTCTATTTCCATCTCAAACTGTACTAACCACCCTACAGCAGCACAAGCCCTGAAACGCACCCCAAACATCACCATCTGGAAGCAGCCGTCATAGGATGGCACTTCAGAGAGCAGTTAGCAGGAGGGAGAGAGAGGGAGAGAGAGGGAGAGAGGGAGAGAGAGAGAGAGAGAGAGGGGGGGGATGAGCCCCATGAGAAATAGAGAGAGAGAGAGAGAGAGAGAGAGAGAGAGAGAGAGAGAGAGAGAGAGACAGAGAGAGAGGGAGGGAGAGAGAGAGAGAGAGAGAGAGAGACAGAGAGAGAGAGAGAGGGAGAGGGAGGGAGGGAGAGAGAGAGAGAGAGACGGAGAGAGAGAGATGGAGAGAGAGACGGAGAGAGAGACGGAGAGAGAGAAAGAAGCCATGGCTACCGTGCCTTGCTGTGGGTCTGCAGCTGAAGAGCGGTAATTACAGGGCAGGAGCGTAGACAGAGGCGGGGAGGAACAGGAGCTCCTCTGACTGCTAGGTTACCGCCCTGGGGCGCTCTGTTACCACAAGGCCTGCAGGCTTCTTCAGGGCAGCCTCGGAGAAGCTGCAGGCCCTTAGTGTCAAGCCGTACCCCAGCTGAGGTCAGCCCATCATGCAACCTGCGCATCAGGCCAGTGAGGCGATCTCCACACGCACACAACCTGGAGGGACATTATGCATGCAATCTAAAAGTTATTACAGGTTCTGGTCACGGCTACACCATAGCCTGGAAAGTCTTGATATTGTAGCCAAATCAACTTATTAGAGTTAATTTACTACATAAAATGTTTACTATTTTAGTTTTAGTATTTTAGTAACTATAATATTAGAATTCAACAGCTTCAAGTTTCTGACAGAACAAACCCGTGGAAACGTTCAGGTGGATTCAAGATATTTTGAAAGTCGTAAATATTAAACAAATCAATACCAATCAAGTGAACTAAAGCTTTCACCATCTCACCATCTCGTATTGACAGCCCAGAGCCTCTTCCCCAGGTTTGCAGCTGATTGGGCAGATATTTCCTCCCTGACATTTATCTGTGCTCTCCCATCCCTTTCCACGGGTTTGCCTTCAGATCAGGGCAGCAGATATGGTGTGACGTACGAGTCCCATTTTCCAGCAGCGCTGTCAGGGCTGTGCTAACGATGAGTGGTCCTGGGGGAGAGACCAGAACGGTACTAGATCCACACTACCGCTCTGTGCTGCCATGTGGATCTAAGGACACGTCAGGACTGACTTCAAGGTCAGCAGGCTGCTCTGCACGGGATTTCTTTATGCTCCTTCAAAAGGTAAACTACTACATGGTTTTTTTAAAGGTATTGAAGTCTGTTTGCACCCCGCCCTGACCATAACCTCCTCACGCCCTTTGGTTACAATGTGGAGAATGTGCAAAGTTTACTCAAATCAATGAGTAACTGGTAAGCACACCTTCTGCTTGATAAGAAGTGCATTACACAGAATACTTTGGGAAAGAGCACACACAAGGGCCCCATTTCCAAACAGTCACACCACGCCCAGAGAGGCAATTCATCAAGGATTGTTGGATTTAAAGTTTGAATAAGACCGGGTCACAATGTAGCTGAACTCTCTGAGGTCTTGGGAAGCTTTCCCATAACCTGCAGGACTCTCACGCACACACATACATCACAAAAGCATTTCCCCATCACTAAGCCACCAGCAAACCTTTTCAGTATCCCCGGCTCACAGGATCTCTTCATGCTGCTCTGGTTGTGGGTCTCTCTTCCTCAACCTCAGATGAGGAACCAGAGGGATAGCAGAGAGGGCTGCTATGGCAAACACCCACCCACCCACACACACATACACCCACATACATACACCCACCCACACCCACACACACATACACCCACCCACACACACACACATACATACATACACCCACCCACATACACCCACCCACACACACATACACCCACATACATACATACACCCACCCACACCCACACACACACACACATACACCCACCCACACACACACACATACATACACCCACACACACCCACACACACATACACCCACCCACACACACCCACACACACATACACCCACCCACACACACACACATACATACACCCACACACACCCACACACACATACACCCACCCACACACACCCACACACACATACACCCACCCACACACACCCACACACACATACACCCGCCCACACACACCCACACACACATACACCCACCCACACACACCCACACACACACACCCACCCACACCCACACACACACACACACATACATACACCCACCCACACCCACACACACACACCCACCCACACCCACACACACACCCACCCACACACACATACACACACACTGCCTAAAACACATAATAGAAGCCGCTAATGGAAAACATGTTTGGAATCATAAACCCAGCAGGGCTGCACTTCTGTGAGGGGCTATTTGAAAAACTTTAGTCATCAAGTCATTTCCTTTCTGCCAGAGCGCTTCATAAAGAATCCTGGTCTGATTCCTGTGTGGTATGACCGCAGATAATCAATTGTTTTCAATCAATACAGGGGACGACCAATGCTATTGGTATTGTTTTTGCATCGCCGTGGAAACAATGAAGTTATTCTAAAATATACATAAATGTATTGGCTGACGGTGGCGCTCCTGGACGGGCCACTTCAGCACCTCCTCCCCAACGCCACTTCAGCACCTCCTCCCCAACGCCACTTCAGCACCTCCTCCCCAACGCCACTTCAGCACCTCCTCCCCAACGCCACTTCAGCACCTCCTCCCCAACGCCACTTCAGCACCTCCTCCCCAACGCCACTTCAGCACCTCCTCCCCAACGCCACTTCAGCACCTCCTCCCCAACGCCACCACGTCACAGAGCCTTCAGCACCTCCTCCCCAACGCCACCACGTCACAGAGCCTTCAGCACCTCCTCCCCAACGCCACCACGTCACAGAGCCTTCAGCACCTCCTCCCCAACGCCACCACGTCACAGAGCCTTCAGCACCTCCTCCCCAACGCCACCACGTCACAGAGCCTTCAGCACCTCCTCCCCAACGCCACCACGTCACAGAGCCTTCAGCACCTCCTCCCCAACGCCACCACGTCACAGAGCCTTCAGCACCTCCTCCCTCTGAACACACTCCCGGGCAGTTGAACCATGGATCCTATCCCCTGATCACATGGCCAAACGCCTTGGGGAATACGCTGCATATCAGAGTGGCGTACGGTCGCTCGGTTACGGTCACTCGGTTACGGACGCTCGGTTACGGACGCTCGGTTACGGACGCTCGGTTACGGTCGCTCGGTTACGGTCGGTGTTCAGGGTAGTATACCAACGCTATGGTAATACGGGCTGTTCCAATGGTCTCTATTCCAAATGTTTTGACAAAGAATAGTTGTCCTAATACACAAACTGGGTCCAACGTCGATATCTCTGAACGTCGGACTTCAGGAGATGAATCTCATCTCACATGCTACTGAAGGAAGGCATCACTTCTAGTCGCCTTATTAATCCAAGGTAGCCAACGTGTCAATAACTATTGAAGAGACGCCATCAAAGGCTCGTTAGCGAGTGGTGCAGCCCTGGCCCCATGACCACCATAGCAGAACCCTGGGGCTGGTTACAACCTCCAGGTGGGTCAAATGTTCACTTCATCACATTTCCAGTTCCACATCCAAGCCTAAGAATTGTACTCTTGCGTACTTGTACGTTCAGATGTAATAAAAGCAACTCTGATTCTGATTGCAAGACGTCTGGAAACTTTATTTTTGTCTCTGACAGCGAAAGCCAGGAGACAGTTGAGGTGTAATCATTTCATCTATGGCTTTAACTGAAGTAGGAGCACAATAAGCACACTACAACAACCGATGATTTGATTATCTGCATTATATTGTTCTGTATTTTGCACAGCATTTTATTTATTTTGGTTAAGAGGCTGGTTCCTCTACCACCTGTATAACACTTGTTTTGATGCTGCTACTTATTATTATTTACGTTGTTATTGATCTTGTATTGATGCTACTTATTATTATTTATTAGTACTTCCTTTGTTTTTGATCTTGTATTGATGCTACTTATTATTACTTCCTTTGTTATTGATCTTGTATTGATGCTACTTATTATTATTACTTACGTTGTTATTGATCTTGTATTGATGCTACTTATTATTATTTATTATTATTTATCATTACATACTTTGTTATTGATCTTGTATTGATGCTGCTATGTGACTGTTGAGGATCCAAGCCTAAGAATTTCACTCTTGCGTACTTGTACGTTCAGATGTAATAAAAGCAGCTCTGATTCTGACAATCTGAGAAGACCAGGTGGCTTTAAGTTGGATTTGTTCGAGCCGTTTCCCACACTAAATAAAGAGAATATCCGCCCTGCTTCAGTGTCTGTGCTGACGGCTCTTTGAAAAGGCTCCGTTTGAATGTCGCTGCCATCACTTTGTACATTTTCAGTTGGCGCTAAAACCCGAGAACGTGAGCAGCACGCTGGGCTCCTCGAGCCACCGCTGCTGGCACAGCGCGAGCCGTCCTGTACCACCACCACTTTGTTTAGCTTTACTCCAAGTTTGACACCGTAACGCAACGGAGACACCGCTACGTCAGCGGCCGTTCACCTCGCGCTACAGACGAACAGCGCGGCTCGCGCTCCAGTAGGGACGGGTCGCGCGGCGTGTCATTCATTCCCGTACCTGTCGTCGTAGCAGAAGTCTGCGCCCAGAGTGTTGACGTACAGGAGCACTGCCACAACGCCGCACACCACTTCTGCAATCATTTCTCTCGCAACAACACTGGACAAACGCTTAAAAACGACACTGGACTAAATCAGCGCTGTTGTCTTTCGGTCCTCGTCTTTGTCAAGGTATTTCTGTGGAAACAGTCCGATGTCCCATCCTTCCGAAGTGCAGTAAGTGGATAATCCATGGGTTCATCTTCTAACCCATTTTGGGCGAGATCGAGATGTCGTCCATCCGACTGTACCAAACAGCCAGCATTCACTGAATCCCTGACAGCATCCGCACGCCTTCAGCAGAGAAACAGCCGTGTGATACATAGCAGTCCGCCCGTAAACGTCGTGATTGAGCCGCGAGTGGCTAGGTCTTGGCGCATGCGCACTTATCCAGCTCCCGACTGAATAAAGGCACGCTGGACTCCAGACACCCTCAATTAGAAAACCAGAATTTACGCTTTGCCTTGATTGATCTTTTTTATTTACTGTTGATTCTTTATTTGTGTTGACTAATTTATTAAATCCAAGAGAGGTAACAACAATGGACAGGAGTTTTAATAAGAGTCTTAATCCAGATCAGGTAATTTTTTTTTTTGATTTATTTAAAATACAAAAGCCGACCACGCAGCCGTCAATCTACTTACATAATGTAATTATTGATGTAAATATATTGCACAATTCCAGTGGACGAATGATGGGCTTAACATTTACAAAACAAATACATACTACAGTGAAGCATGAATTAAATTGGAGTTCTTGGTGTAAAAGTAATTTCGAAAAGCCAGCGTTTCAGAGCCTGATTCAGGTCCCTGTATAAATCAGTCTCTGAAAGGATCTTTCTGGTGTAAGATCTCAGGATCTTTCCTGGTGTAAGATCTCAGGTCCTCATGTCCTACAGGAGGAGAGTGAACTACGTTAGGTAACCGCTAGAGGGCTCGCGAGGTTAGGGTTTCAGTGCAGCGTCATACACAATAGCTTCTATGCCAAAACAACATTCGACCAAATATGAAGGGAACTTAATATTAATAATAAATATAGGCATCGCATGTCCCACTCTTATTTATTCTACTGACTAGCAATACTTGCTGACGCATTACGCCAATGCAACTATTTGCAAGACAGCGCGATGAAACGATGATGTAATCCATTACTGGAATTTCTAAGGGCAATCACAGTAATGAAATAAACCCACACTTTGTATCATGTTATAACAAATCGATTCATAATGGATTTATAATGGAATAGCTATAAATGCCATTTCTATGCACACACACACACACACACACACACACACACACACACACACACACACACACACACACACACACACACACACACACACACACACACACACACACACACACACACACACACACACACACACAAGGGATTCAACATTACTAATGATAATGCAAGATAGATAATGGTTGGCCAATATTTAGTTTATATTACTTATATGTAGTTCACATTTATATAGTTTATCTGTCAATGTCTTTTACAAATTACCATCGTTGAAATCAATTATTAAATTAAAGTTGAAGTTATGGCGAATGAGAGAGAGAGCGACTATATTAAAGGGAACAGATTATGATTATGAGGGTAGTCTGATGTAAGTGACAGAGCAGTGAGACCTCCCTGAAACCTTTTTAGATCCCGAGAAATTACAGGGAGCAAACGATGTCAGGGCTCTTCTATAATTACGCTCTCAGGCCCAAATCCCTTCTGTATGGAAGAAAGGTGAGCGCTGGAGCCCAGCGTGACCAGGGCCAGAGGCGCTGGCCTGGATGATGGAGACACAGGTTGCACATCAACGGAAAAACGAATGAGAAAACCAGGACAGGAAATCTAACACCTGAAAAGCGGCTAAACTTCTGCTCAATTCTGTCCCCACCCCTGAGAAAGTGTCAGGGTATTCCGATGACCGATTCCGAGTCGACAATATACAAATAAATGTAGTGCGGCTGCAGACTCTGTGCCTCAGCCGTTCATACAATATACGCCTTGTAGTGTTGTTCCCCTTCACTGCAATCCATTCTGGTTCTTCTGCGGCCTTCGCCTCGTAGTTTACATTACCTGGCTGTCACAGGACGGCCCCCGTCTCCTCTGCATGGCGGAGCAGCAAGAAGCGAGGCTCCAGCAGCGTTAGGGAGCACAGGGCCCCTGCTTGGTCAGCACCAGGCCCAAAGTAACTCCCGTTGGATTTAACGGCGCTGCACAGGAAGGGCTTTGCTGATGGATACGTTGAGCATAGATGCAAGTGGAAGCCTGCACTCATCAAGCAAGCATCAGTGACATTTCCATTAATATCACTCGCCGTTCCTCTCTCCATTAGCGCGCGAGGCTATGCACATGGCAGCATTATTAATTGTGATTGAATCTAAGGGCCTAAAGCCGTGATTGACCATGTTGCATGAGAATTATGCAGCTGTCTAAACTAATGCATCGCTTGCTATCCTCCTCACCGCGACGGAAAGTACACAGGAAAGGTTATGAGTTATGAGTTATCCTTATGCATTTATCTTTCGCTCAATTTCTTTGTCTGCCGCCCTCCATCCCAGATAAGCACACAGACACACACGTGAACACACACATTGCATTCATAAAGGTAGTGTTTAGCAATCACACAACCTAATGGGCAGTGTGTAATGCCACATAGGACAACAATCCCCATTTAAAAAGAAGCCCATGTTTGTGAGTGATTACTGCGTTTTGACAGGACTCCTTCTCACCTTTTCATCACCTTTACAATTAACTCATCAGCCGTGAGGAACACACAACCCTACGTTAATTAGCTTATATCGTTTACCACTCATTCGTCTCTTGAGTCCATGACAATGCTTTGAATGAACGAGATATAATCATGCTCTGTAAGCATGGCAACACTTTGTTCCCGTTTAGCATGGAGCGGAACAGCATTGTTCGCAGGGAAGATACAGGCTTGTGTACGGGTGAATGGGGCTTGATTTATGAAGTGCTTTCAATGTGTTGAACATTTAAGCTTGTCTTTGGCTTCTCAAGTGATTTGTGTGCTGTTGATAATCAAATGTCTATCATGGTAGGTTTCCGTTCAGCATTCTTAGTGTGACTGTGGTTTTTCCACTCATCACATCACGTCACATTATCTTGTGTCATTTCTCCACGAATACCTGCACACGAACACGGACGCACACACACGGACACACACACACACACACAAACACATACACACGGACACATAAACACACACACGAACACATACACACGGACACACACACACACACACACACACACACACACACACACACACACACACACACACACACACACACTAAGAATGGTACAATTTCCAACAGCCTGTAAAATACTGCTGGTACACCACAAAGAGCAAAGAGCAAATGTCAAGCATCAATTGTCTCCTTATTTTAAGATATTATTAAAATTCCCAACGTGACCTTGAACAGCATATCCATCGTTTCATATTCAGAATCACTTAGCTGTCAAAGATATGGTATTTTTAAATGTCACTAATGTGGAAAGGGCAGTAGGAGCTTTCTAAATAGAGAACAATACATTCTTCAAGTCAAGCCCAGCGACCTCAGTTCAACCAAGTCTCATCTGTTTATGCTATGCAGACATAGGCATTCTGAAGGAATGCTGTGGCTTTCATGGAATACCATTTTTCCTCAAGCAGCCCCAGGAAGGGGGTGGTAAGTGCAGCTGATCAGGGGGTGAGTGTGGGGGCCGTGGGGGCCGTGGGGGCCGTGGTGACACTCTTCCCCGCATGACTACCAGCCCAGCGCCGTCCCACCAGCCCCACATCTGGGTCCTTTCAGCCCAGCAAGGAGCACTCTGCCACTGTGCTCCTCTGGATAATGCAGTTACCCGGGCTGGAGTGAGGTCTCTCCGTGGATGAATCAACGTTCTGCACTGTGGAGACAGTTGCTGAACCCCCCCCCCCCCCCCCCCCCCCCCCATTATTCCTCCTCTGACTTGTGTCAGAGGAGATCAGTTCCCCTGCCTGGGAGAAGCTGGCCAACTGATAGCTTTCGCATTTCAGGGCATGCAGATGCTCTGTGGTTTCCCCCTGAATTCGATTTATTCTGACAACAAGACGATTAAAAGTTATAAAATAAGAATTCAACTGTTTTTCTTTGCCAAGCCTACCACTACTTACTACCCTCAGCCTTTGATCACCATCTATAGATATAAGTGGTTTCTATTATAATTTGTTTTTAAAGTTCATAAATGAGATTTCAGACAAACCCTATACCCCAAACCCAACACCAAGAGACGTTAAACAACAATTCAGCAGCAAACCAAACGTAGAGAAGATGTATCTGAGAGCTGGTGTTGAGTCGGTACCCAGCCACGTATGGGGTCTGTATTTTAGCATGAGGAAAAGATTGGCTGAGGTTGAAATTGATTCTTGTTCTTTCATCTGTGCTCTTGTGCGAGTGTATGTTGCAGTCCTTTTTATATGAGCACAGCGTATTTACAGCTGGCCTTCATTTGAAACACTTGGTAAGATGCCTGAATACCTCTGATGACAAGCCCAGATGATTCAAACTAATTAGTTTGGCAGGGGCTCCAAGGGGGAGAAGCCTGTCAAGTGATGGTTTGATCGCCTCGGCTGCAACCCTCTCCTCCTCCTCTTCTCCTGTTCCTCCTCCAGGACCTCCTCCCCTGCATGCTAGTACTAACCTCACCTACATTACATTTAGCAGACGCTTTTATCCAAAGCGACTTACAACCATTCATACACACATTCACACACCGACAGCGGATTCAACTATGCAAGGCGACAGGAGGAGCCGGGAATCAAACTAGCAACCTTCTGGTAAGAAGTCAAGCCGCTCTACGTCCTGAGCTAACCGAGGACAAGGCCATGAACTAAGCCGCTATCGAAGAACGGCTGGACCGTTGATGTAAGGAGACAAGATCGGGAAGTACAGTCTTACATTGGGGCACTCCAACAGGTTTTGATGATCATTATCTTACGTTTGTAGCTAACGATTCCATGTGCAGCGATTTCTACGTTAACTACTTCTTCCTCCGTTCAAGCAATCGAATGAAAATAGGTTTTCTAAAGGTAGAGGACGTTCGTGGCACACGGGCCTCACAGGACCCCGTGACCAACACCTCTTCACACACGCTCCCCTCCCTGTCCCCCTGGGTCTTGTGGCTCCACTGACCTGGAAACACACCCCACTTTGCAGGTCAATATCTACACCATCTGGCATTTAACTAAATGTAATCCTGTGTGTGTGCGTTTTGTTTCTGTTGTACAGTATAACGACTGCACATTGGAAAATAACCATTAAGTCCCGCAGCTTTGTACAGTACTTCATTGATCGTGCTCATTGTGCCATGTAGCAGTGCTAATGCTAAGATATATCACCTCGCTCGCTAACATACTACCTGAATCATTGCGGAAATAGCAGGGTGGCTAGTCGCTGAATGCTAATGTCTCCACATTATGCAGCATAGTTTACAAATTTATTTTTCTTTCCCATCTTTGCCAACACACACACGTGCAGTATTTCTAGTTGGGTTCACCCCCTATTCTTTTCCATTTTTCTCTTGTGTACTTGCTAATTCTCCTGCTGCCGGTCTTAATCAGTCTCCAGTCGGAGGTGAAGGAAACCCACAGTGACAGACAGTTGGAGTCCATGGTTTCAGTAGTCACAGCAACACGCTATGTGAGGTAAATGGCTAAAGCATGTTCCTCCAGCCTGCTGCTACTTCCAATATACCCTCACATTCCCCCCCAGTCTGCGTGACCCCATCGAATCAGAATCCATTTTGGTCAATTAATAGGGATGACTGCACACACAGCGACACTTACTGCTTTCAGCGGCAGAAGAACCACAGTAAGATCTGGTCAAGTTGCTAAAGGTTGAGGAACTGTTTCATACAAGAGAGAGAGAACCAACCACCTTGCCTTGGTAACAGCTTCTTCAGCATCAACATCAGTACCAGTAAGGTACCAAACATACATCAGTACAGCATCAACATCAGTACCAGTAAGGTACCAAACATACTTCAGTACCAGTAAGGTACCAAACATACTTCAGTACCAGTAAGGTACCAAACATACATCAGTACAGCATCAACATCAGTACCAGTAAGGTACCAAACATACATCAGTACCAGTAAGGTACCAAACATACATCAGTACCAGTAAGGTACCAAACATACTTCAGTACCAGTAAGGTACCAAACATACTTCAGTACCAGTAAGGTACCAAACATATATCAGTACCAGTAAGGTACCAAACATACATCAGTACCAGTAAGGTACCAAACATACTTCAGTACCAGTAAGGTACCAAACATACGTCAGTACCAGTAAGGTACCAAACATACGTCAGTACCAGTAAGGTTCTTCTTCTTTTTTTGTGAGGGCATTTGATTCATTGATTGCTGTTGGGATGTAAAGAGAATTTCAACAAATATAACAAAATATATTTCTAAAATAAATTGCCTACCCAAGCTATGAAGGACTATGCTGTCTGGGTGATCAAAGCACACGTCTTGCCTTCCTTCACTAAAACATCCGTTACCAATATCATTTGTCAAAATCACGTTGGGCGTCGATCAAGTACTTCACAACAGGTCTTATCAAAAAGCCAAAAGGGCTGAATGTCCATTAATAGCATTGGGGGCGTGCTCATGCTGAAGGCTGATCGGCAGAATCGATACAAGGAAGTCTTTTGACAAATGATATTGGTAACGGATGTTTGAGGGAAGCTAGCAGAGACGGCTGTGATGGTTGGATCACCCACACCGGTGATGGGAAGCGGTTGGGATCGGATGGAACCGGATGGGAACCTGGGTGTTGCCCTTTAAAATCGTCCATGTTTTCTGGGACGGCTTGTGTCGTCGTCTGGGGTTACGCAGAATCTTTTGGTGATTCCGTCTGTAGCCCCCCTCCCCTTGATACTGTAAACGTCTGGGTTCTAATGAGCCCTGTCTAACCGCTGGGTCCCTCAGCGCTGGCCCCCGCACCAGACAGCAGACCAATGTGGTGGGGGCCATGTTGACTGAGTGTTGATAAACAGCTCTGGGAGTCATTGGGAAAGAATGCCCCTATCCTTTTACAAATATCATCCCGTATCGTTTGGTAAATGTGTTTTAGAATGCAGAGACTGGCAATATTATACTTTGTTTTTTCTAAACTGTAGTTTAACTGTGTTTATTTAGTCTCTTTTTTGTCATTATAATATTTATTTTGATCGTCTTCATTTTATCCTGGGTTTGATTGTTTTTGTAATATAACTGATCCTCATGATTTAGTGTTGGACAGTTTGTTCAGTGCTTTTGCACAGCATCCTGTTGACTAGTGTATCTTATATATAAATAAAACTATGATTTATAAAATGCCGGGAAGTTCTTCCTGCTTCCTGGGTTGGGCGGAGTGGTAACCTTTGAACCCAAACAGCTCCTTGCTGACCTTGTGTGTCCGAATGCTTGGCACAGCCACACTGGTAGTGAGTGGCTGTTTAAGGCTAGCAGGCTACATGGAATTGCAATATATATATAGAAATAAAAAAGTCCACTAAATTCCAAATATCAGGTATAATTGCAAACAGGATTTTCCAACATGTCACAACAGAACGTGACATATGGTAGCCTATAGTGTAATATAATGTAGTCAGCAAAAATGAATGCTAAGGCAAGCAGAATTATTTTGTGCTGCAGACTAATGGTGAGAACAGAGGCCTTGAAGATTTTGATAAATGGAAAATATCCCATTCTGAATGTCACCTATTTCAATCACCCATTGGCTATAAAACAGACCATAGGATGACAATCATTGGCCCCTTTGAATTATTCTCATCTATTATGTCTTTACAAAATTATTGCAATTGTTTCCCCATTTGATAAAGCCTACTATTAAAAAAAGACAGAAATACAATCCTGGCTTGTTAAGTATCTTATGTGGTGACTAGAACTTTCCTAAAACACTAGGATGAAAAGGTCTTGCATCGATTCGTTTCGAACAGTTTAACCCCAAACCTATATTGATGTATTACTACAGAGTCTTACAGTCGGTCCTACTGTTTAGTATTTGGCTCTACCCAATCTCAGCCTCAGCATTCCTACTATGGCATGCTACAGTCTGATTTGTGAGGCTCCACCAGTCTTGAGCGTTTACACCCTGACAACACATGGTCTACAGTGGGCTCCGCTCTCTTATTTAACATGGAGTGTGTGATTCTCACTCACCTCCTATCCGCTCGTGAGTCTTATCACTGGGCTCCTCTGTGGGCAATCTCCCATGTTTTGGCTGCGGCTAACAGGACCAAGCCATGTGTGTAAAAGAGACACACAGCCCTTTTATTCTACTTCCATGGAACGGCATCTTGAAACCCAAGCAGGTCCTTCTTCCATAATTGAATGTGCTGCTTTTTCATTATTGAATATGGAGAGTGGTTATTCTGGGTAGTGGTGCTGTCTCTTAGCAGGGTTTTCTGGGGTTGATTCCTGTATGGTAGACTGCCTGCATGTATTAAACATGTTCTCCTTTTTAGTGTGTGTGTGTGTGTGTGTGTGTGTGTGTGTGTGTGTGTGTGTGTGTGTGTGTGTGTGTGTGTGTGTGTGTGTGTGTGTGTGTGTGTGTGTCATTCAGATCTCCCCATAGGCTCCAGCCCACTGTCCCCCTGAAGACAAAGGATGGGGACATGAGCTACTTGGGTATACTGGTCCTCTTCATGTGCTAGCACTGTGCTGAACATGAACAAGAATCCAAATCCAATCCAGATCTAATCTTCTGAGTTAGGGAAGAATACTATTTCCATTCCAGCAAAGGGTCCATCTGGCAACACATGAGAGGAGCATTCATCCTAATTATTCACCTTATCATAAATATTAGGATAGTTGCATATGTTATGCTGAGATTGATCGAGGTCAGCAGCTCTCCATGAAGCTGCTGTGAGTCCAGCAGCTCACTGAGGTGCATCGTCACGTGACCTCTTCCTCATCTTCCTCTCATCTTCCTCTCATCTTCCTCTCATCTTCCTCTCATCCATCCGGCTGCAGGAAGCGGAGGCATGTGTCGACCAGTGTTGTGTTGACATGTGTTGTGTCGACCTGTGTTGTGTCGACCTGTGTTGTGTCGACCTGTGTTGTGTCGACCTGTGTTGTGTCGACCTGTGTTGTGTCGACCTGTGTTGTGTCGACCTGTGTTGTGTCGACCTGTGTTGTGTCGACCAGTGTTGTGTCGACCTGTGTTGTGTCGACCTGTGTTGTGTCGACCTGTGTTGTGTCGACCTGTGTTGTGTCGACCTGTGTTGTGTCGACCTGTGTTGTGTCGACCAGTGTTGTGTCGACCAGTGTGTCGACCTGTGTTGTGTCGACCTGTGTTGTGTCGACCTGTGTTGTGTCGACCTGTGTTGTGTCGACCTGTGTTGTGTCGACCTGTGTTGTGTCGACCTGTGTTGTGTCGACCTGTGTTGTGTCGACCAGTGTGTCGACCTTTGTTGTGTCGACCTGTGTTGTGTCGACCTGTGTTGTGTTGACCAGTGTGTCGACCTGTGTTGTGTCGACCTGTGTTGTGTCGACCTGTGTTGTGTCGACCTGTGTTGTGTCGACCTGTGTTGTGTCGACCTGTGTTGTGTCGACCTGTGTTGTGTCGACCTGTGTTGTGTCGACCTGTGTTGTGTCGACCTGTGTTGTGTCGACCTGTGTTGTGTCGACCTGTGTTGTGTCGACCTGTGTTGTGTCGACCTGTGTTGTGTTGACCAGTGTTGTGTTGACGCGCACGGCAGCCCTCCTGAACACGTGGCCGTCATGGTGCCGCACACGCGAGAACCGGACGAGCAGACGAGCGTACCAGCGCAGCGATACAATGGACAGGATGTGACCGTCGAATGAACGCAGCGGCCTCTTCCCCTTTTCCTTTAAAAGAACCCGAACGTAACCTTGAAGGGCTTCCTGTTTTATCGGTCAACTCTGTCTCTCAGAGGCTGGCCGACAGACATCTGGACCACAGCCTCAACCCACACACAGTCCTGTCAGAAGATAGGTTATATCATATCAACAAGGCAGAGGAGGGCATCTTCCCCTGGCTTGTGAAATAGCACCCCCTACAGGAGAGAGACACACCTGATTGTTTTTGTCAATAATCAGGTAATAATCATCATCCTGCGGCTCGTTGGCGACAGAGAGAAGCCTCTCTGCTCAGGGCCTGGTCGCTCGGGGCCTCAGGCGCTCGGGGCCCGGTCCCTCAGGGCCCGGTCCCTCAGGGCCCGGTCCCTCAGGGCCTCAGGCGCTCGGGGCCCGGTCCCTCGGGGCCCGGTCCCTCAGGGCCCGGTCCCTCAGGGCCTGGTCGCTCGGGGCCTCAGGCGCTCGGGGCCCGGTCCCTCAGGGCCCGGTCCCTCAGGGCCTCAGGCGCTCGGGGCCCGGTCCCTCAGGGCCCGGTCCCTCAGGGCCTCAGGCGCTCAGGGCCTCAGGCCCTCGGGGCCCGGTCCCTCAGGGCCTCAGGCGCTCAGGGCCTCAGGCCCTCGGGGCCCGGTCCCTCAGGGCCTCAGGCGCTCAGGGCCTCAGGCCCTCGGGGCCCGGTCCCTCAGGGCCTCAGGCGCTCGGGGCCTCAGGCGCTCGGGGCCTCAGGCGCTCGGGGCCCGGTCCCTCAGGGCCCGGTCCCTCGGGGCCTCAGGCGCTCGGGGCCCGGTCCCTCAGGGCCCGGTCCCTCAGGGCCTCAGGCGCTCAGGGCCTCAGGCCCTCGGGGCCCGGTCCCTCAGGGCCTCAGGCGCTCAGGGCCTCAGGCCCTCGGGGCCCGGTCCCTCAGGGCCTCAGGCGCTCGGGGCCTCAGGCCCTCGGGGCCCGGTCCCTCAGGGCCTCAGGCCCTCGGGGCCCGGTCCCTCAGGGCCTCAGGCGCTCGGGGCCTCAGGCGCTCGGGGCCCGGTCCCTCAGGGCCTCAGGGCCTCAGGCGCTCGGGGCCCGGTCCCTCAGGGCCTCAGGGCCTCAGGCGCTCGGGGCCTCAGGCGCTCGGGGCCCGGTCCCTCAGGGCCCGGTCCCTCAGGGCCTCAGGGCCTCAGGCGCTCGGGGCCCGGTCCCTCAGGGCCTCAGGGCCTCAGGCGCTCGGGGCCTCAGGCGCTCGGGGCCCGGTCCCTCAGGGCCTCAGGCGCTCGGGGCCCGGTCCCTCAGGGCCTCAGGGCCTCAGGCGCTCGGGGCCTCAGGCGCTCGGGGCCTCAGGCGCTCGGGGCCCGGTCCCTCGGGGCCCGGTCCCTCGGGGCCCGGTCCCTCAGGGCCCGGTCCCTCAGGGCCTCAGGCCCTCGGGGCCCGGTCCCTCGGGGCCCGGTCCCTCGGGGCCCGGTCCCTCAGGGCCCGGTCCCTCAGGGCCGGGTCCCTCGGGGCCCGGTCCCTCAGGGCCCGGTCCCTCGGGGCCCGGTCCCTCGGGGCCCGGTCACACTCCTACATGCTCTGTGCAGACAAACAGCAGCTCTTTCTCCTCATCCACATGTCCATAACCCAGCCACTGTTCAGCCATTCATCTCCCCTCCTACACCCCCAGCCAGCATCTGGAACGCATCTTCGCACGATGACACACAAAACCCCTCTCTGGCGGGCGGCGACCTCCCTCACACACATCTAGTAGAGGGGCCCCCGCGCATGAATCCTATTTATCACATTATAGAGGCTCTCCTGTTACACATGTCCAGAGACCACCGGCCACACGCGTACACAGGTATTACATCACCAAACTAACTCACAAGAAGCACACGCTGACGCAAATACACATGCGCACACACACAAACACGCACACATACACTAACACAAGCACACACATAATCAACACAATCTCACACACACACACACAGTAGAAAACAGAAGGAGCAGCGGAGTGATGTTAATGTTTTTACGTAGCGAAATGGAAAAGGTTCCCCACGCCAAGCATCCCGTCCCCTGGTCTTAGAAGGGGGGCCCCTGAGGACATGTTTAATGTGGGCGGGAATATGTCCAGCTATGGTTCTCCTGCAGATCGTGGCGGCTGCATTCCACTGTGAACACTCAGTCTGGGGGTCCCCTGTGGTGTTCAACAGTCTGGGGTCCCCTGTGGTGTTCAACAGTCTGGGGGTCCCCTGTGGTGTTCAACAGTCTGGGGGTCCCCTGTGGTGTTCAACAGTCTGGGGGTCCCCTGTGGTGTTCAACAGTCTGGGGGTCCCCTGTGGTGTTCAACAGTCTGGGGGTCCCCTGTGGTGTTCAACAGTCTGGGGGTCCCCTGTGGTGTTCAACAGTCTGGGGGTCCCCTGTGGTGTTCAACAGTCTGGGGGTCCCCTGTAGTGTTCAACAGCACAACAGGTGCAGGTACTGGGTGCATACAACACATATATACACACAACACAACACAAACACACACACAGGGTTTCCAGGTAAGGGCTGTAGCTAGCTACACCTGCCTGATTGTTGATATAACAAAAGGTACTGTACCTCTGTATTCTTCTTTTGTGTGCATTATAACAACACACAGTTGACAAAGTGCAGAACACGTCAGTCTAGCTGTTAATTTGGTTTGTTTTTGTAGTATTTGAAATGCAGTTAGCAGCAAAGCATGCAGTGGTGTTTACAGTGTAAATGTTATCAGTAGACTAGTCTCTGGTCAGTCCTGTATTGGGGTGACGGTTGGTATCCAAACGGCTCTGAAGATCCATAGCATCAGGGTACGACAGCCATGCTCACATACACACTGACTAAAACAATCACATATATTGGCTTCAGTCTAGATAAGACGATTGCATAACGTGAGTCTACAATGACTGCTTGTTTCCCCTGTTTATGTTCCCTATTGACCAATCACACACCACCCTGTGAGGGATATGGGAAATGATGTTGGCTGGGGTCAGATCCTCCCCATTGGCTAAGGACGCATTCGCTAACGAGGCCAGCTGGGCCGGCCTGGGTGCAGGGTTTTGGAATTGAATGTTGTTGATTATGGTGTTCTTATAATAATTAGAATTACTTGAAATTGCGTCATAGTGTTCTTAGATCTCATTTTTGGTATCCGTGTGTGTGTGTGTGTGTGTGTGTGTGTGTGTGTGTGTGTGTGTGTGTGTGTGTGTGTGTGTGTGTGTGTGTGTGTGTGTGTGTGTGTGTGTGTGTGTGTGTGTGTGTGTGTGTTTCAGAATGGAGGTATAATCTAGAATTGAATTGCAGTATGGTGTTTGGTGTGATCTGAATGGGTAAATGGGAGCAACTAGAATGAACCGAACTAGAATTCCTAACGAGTGTAATTATGGTCGATACATCGCCCAGTAAGATCCAACATCAGTGTATGTGTGGAAGTGCACCAAACAAGGGTACTGCAGTCCAGGTCTCATGGTGAATTTGAGTGTTAAATTTAACCATCTTCTAAAGATTAAACTATCCCTAGACATTTTTCATTCCAGTTTTCATTTAACAGTCTCAAATCTGGATGGCAATCAGCAGCATTCACTTCAGAGTATTCAGTTTTGATTAGCCTTTTCATGAATATGGTGATGATCACAGAACAAGCAGATGATAATGACATTTAATCTTTATTTTTAATGAAGCCGTCCCTTCAACCTCTCCCACCTCTGGTAAAATCAACACAGTATGTATGAGTGACAGAGCCCCTTTAGGAGATGACAATAAGATCCCATTATTACAGACGTTTCACTCCTGTCCTGCAGCTAAGAAGCCCACCGTCTAACCATCAGGGAGCAGAGAGCGCTGGGTTAGGGGAGAACGAGCTGCTCTATCGACCCGTTCAGAAGCCCACCGTCTAACCATCAGGGAGCAGAGAGCGCTGGGTTAGGGGAGAACGAGCTGCTCTATCGACCCGTTCAGAAGCCCACCGTCTAACCATCAGGGAGCAGAGAGCGCTGGGTTAGGGGAGAACGAGCTGCTCTATCGACCCGTTCAGAAGCCCACCGTCTAACCATCAGGGAGCAGAGAGCGCTGGGTTAGGGGAGAACGAGCTGCTCTATCGACCCGTTCAGAACCAGCTCCCTTTGATCTTCCTTAGAGGGTGCATCCAAAGCACTTCTCCAAGAGTTTGTATTTCTGTCTCGGAGGACCAGTTACAGGGTTAACCAGTTACTAACCAGTTTCCAGTTACTAACCCAGTTACTAACCCAGTTTCAATATGATGCAAAATAAGGTCGATTTCTCGATGTTTTGCCACAGAGACGGTTACCTTAGTGCGTTGATCATGACCACTCTCATGAGCTCTTCACCTGGGACCCATATTTAATGGTGATGTGTCACGGCCACCACATAAATACAGAACAAAAGGCCACTCCACGTCAGAGCCAAGTAGGGCTTCTAAACATAGACATTTCCACATTCATTTCAGCTTGCAGTTGATTTGTTGCAACGTAGCCATCTTGACTTAATTCCAGGAAATTCCACCGAATAAAAATTAACTTCATGAAAAGCAGAAAAAAGGAGGAATAGATACTAAACTTGGAGACATTCAACCTGACAAAATGAAGTTCTGCTCCCAATGTACTTTATCAAATGAAAGACAACAGTAAAACACTGAAGGCTCTTTGAAGCAGCCTTCGCTGAACGGATAATACCGACCACAACGCAGTTACTGCTTCTTGTTTTATCCCAACCATACTTTACTGAGTTTGCCTTGAGCTGGTCTGTGGAAGCTCTGTCTTTCCTTGGTCATGCTCAGGGACGTTACTGTGTGGCCCAATGGTATGGCTTTGTCTCCGAGGAGAGATGAAACAAGTGCATCAGTGCCGAGGTTGGTCATGTGATCGCATGTGTTCTGTAAACTCAGGATTCTAAGTAAGACACACTTATCCTTGTACTTGGATTCAAAACCATTTCACAACACCTCACCAATTTGCACACAAATAAACCATGCTGGTTCGTTTTGGATTGGCTACCAAAATCCCATCACCCAGCAGGGAAGAGTTTCCTCCCCGCGCTCCACCCCCAGCATGGCTTCACCAGCTCCACCCCCAGCATGGCTCCACCAGCTCCACCACCCCAGCATGGCTCCACCAGCTCCACCCCCAGCATGGCTTCACCAGCTCCACCCCCAGCATGGCTTCACCAGCTCCACCCCCAGCATGGCTTCACCAGCGCTCCACCACCCCAGCATGGCTTCACCAGCTCCACCCCCAGCATGGCTTCACCAGCTCCACCACCCCAGCATGGCTCCACCAGCTCCACCCCAGCATGGCTCCACCAGCTCCACCCCAGCATGGCTCCACCAGCTCCACCCCCAGCATGGCTTCACCAGCTCCACCCCCAGCATGGCTCCACCAGCTCCACCACCCCAGCATGGCTTCACCAGCTCCACCCCAGCATGGCTCCACCAGCTCCACCACCCCAGCATGGCTCCACCAGCTCCACCACCCCAGCATGGCTTCACCAGCTCCACCACCCCCAGCATGGCTCCACCAGCTCCACCACCCCAGCATGGCTTCACCAGCGCTCCACCCCAGCATGGCTCCACCAGCTCCACCACCCCCAGCATGGCTCCACCAGCTCCACCACCCCAGCATGGCTTCACCAGCGCTCCACCACCCCCAGCATGGCTTCACCAGCTCCACCACCCTACAGCTTCCCTCTGGGTCTGGTCGCAGCAGCTCCACCTCTCATACTTATCTCCTTTCACTTGTTTGACGGAGGGATTACTGTCTGCTCTGACGTGCTCCTTCCCCCGTCCCGGGTATGAGTTCCCTGATCCACTCCCAAGCCCTGCTACTCTGGGTGTGGGGTTACACACAATGAACCAACACTACCCCCCCCCCCCCCCCCCCCCCCGAGACCACAGTGACCTTTTCCAGAACCGGACTGGTACTCTGTCAGCAATCAGTGTGAGCGTGCAGGCCGCCACCAGGCGCCATAAATCCACGGGATATTGGATCTTCCAGATCGCTCCTCGCTGCCTGCCTCAAGCTTTCCATGACAACGTGACCCCCCCCCCCCCCCCCCCCCCCCCCCCCCCGGGAACAGATCTCCTTAACATGACATATCACCTCTGGAACGCACACACACACACACACACGTCTTTGGTGGAGTTGAAGCCTAATGTACTGAGCCTTGAGGACAGTAGTGCCGTTGAGTTAGAGCACTTTAAGACCTTCACTGGCCCTAACCTTCCCCAGTAGAGCCCTCTCCTTCCCCAGTAGAACCCTAATCTTCCCCAGTAGAACCCTCTCCTTCCCCAGTAGAACCCTAACCTTCCCCAGTAGAACCCTCTCCTTCCCCAGTAGAACCCTCTCCTTCCCCAGTAGAACCCTAACCTTCCCCAGTAGAACCCTCTCCTTCCCCAGTAGAACCCTCTCCTTCCCCAGTAGAACCCTAACCTTCCCCAGTAGAGCCCTCTCCTTCCCCAGTAGAACCCTAATCTTCCCCAGTAGAACCCTAACCTTCCCCAGTAGAGCCCTCTCCTTCCCCAGTAGAACCCTCTCCTTCCCCAGTAGAACCCTAACCTTCCCCAGTAGAGCCCTCTCCTTCCCCAGTAGAATCCTAACCTTCCCCAGTAGAACCCTCTCCTTCCCCAGTAGAACCCTAACCTTCCCCAGTAGAACCTTCACCTTCCCCAGTAGAATTCTCTCCTTCCCCAGTAGAACCTTCACCTTCCCCAGTAGAACCCTCTCCTTCCCCAGTATAACCCTAACCTTCCCCAGTAGAGCCCTCTCCTTCCCCAGTAGAACCCTAACCTTCCCCAGTAGAACCCTCTCCTTCCCCAGTAGAACCTTCACCTTCCCCAGTAGAACCCTCTTCTTCCCCAGTAGAACCCTAACCTTCCCCAGTAGAGCCCTCTCCTTCCCCAGTAGAATCCTAACCTTCCCCAGTAGAACCCTCTCCTTCCCCAGTAGAACCCTAACCTTCCCCAGTAGAACCTTCACCTTCCCCAGGAGAATTCTCTCCTTCCCCAGTAGAACCTTCACCTTCCCCAGTAGAACCCTCTCCTTCCCCAGTAGAACCCTAACCTTCCCCAGTAGAACCCTCTCCTTCCCCAGTAGAACCCTAACCTTCCCCAGTAGAACCATCTCCTTCCCCAGTAGAACTCCTTCTGATACAAACATGTCTGTTTGGTTTCCAGCCTTCAGACCAGTTACAGTGAATGCGCTGTGCATATGGAGATAGTCAAGCAGTAACGATGAGATGGAAAAATAGAAACAGCTGGAAATGGTTGTGGTGTGACTGGTGGTAATGTTGCAATTGCATTGTGATTTTGAATAACTACGATTTGATTTTTTAAGTATTTCACTAAATAAAATGTGTTTCCATGTCGAAAAGGATGATTATCATAGAGCAAGAAGATATGATTTCAGTCAGATTTGATCTTCATCTAGAAAATATAAAGTATTAATCGTGGATACAAGTAGATTTATTATGTTGACCAAATAACATTGCTAGGATTAATATGGCCATATTTAGAACATTATCTTTACATGAACCCAGTTTCTTTGGCAACCTTTGACGACCACAAACCCCTCCGACGTTGAGCAGCTCTTCTACCTTTCGTCCGCGGTGTTTAAGAGGCTCATATGCATGTGTGCCACAGACAAATAAGAAATACATCATTTAGATTCAAAAAGTAGAACTTTATTAGCCTCAGTCGCTGACCCTGACGTAGCTTTCAGGAGGCAGTTTGAATTATTTCCTCCAGTAAAATGTTTTCCAGTACAAGCACACATGGTATTTTCTGTTGAACAAAATGTACACCCCACAATTACACAATTACGGCAATGTCTGTGCTGTCAACAAGCGTCTTTTCCTATAGGCTCACTGTTTATATGTAATATGCATCATCTTAAACTCCAAATGTAGGAGCCCAGAAATACAAAGCACTTTCACACACACATGCTTCTGTTTCATGTTTATAATGTTACATGTCGCATGGGAATATCATATTGCTACACATTGTTATTTTATTCGCCATATTGCTCAGTAATAAGTCAAATGATTGACGTCTAATTAAAAGAGAATAGATTGCAGTGGAAACAGAGCTTTAGGAGTACAGATGAGAGTTGTGTGAGCTGGTAATTGTACACTGTGTAAAGCACATCTTGTCTGAAGATGATCGAATTCACGAAGAAAAGCACAAATTGTGTGAGTACAAATAAAACATTGTTTAACATCTGAAGGTTGCAAACTATTTGTCACACTATCTTTACCAATATAAGCTACCATCAAGCATTTCTTTTTTACTGTCACAGTAGTTGTAACTGTTTGTGTGGACATCTGCTGAAACATATTACTGTATCATTGAAATGTTACCGGATGATTTGTACGCATGATTTTGGACTGCATTCCTGGATCAATTAATCACTGCATGCACAATACATCAGATGTATGCGCAATGCAATTCATAATGTGTCGTATGTAATCATGTTCAGGACTTTGAGAGACAATCAGCAACATAAGAAAATCAGTGTCATTTCCTATAGTAAAATAACATTATGTTACTATATCCCTACATTATATGAATTTGATTTATGTTTATGATTTTTTTTCTGGGATTAACTTTTTTCAAAGTGCACAAATTCAGTGAACCACTGAAGCAATTGTAATCATGGTTGATTCTGTATCCCTGAGAAGGGGTTTGAAGGGAAGACTCTTGTTAGGAGAAGAGGTCTCAGCCACGGCATCTTGGCAGATGACCCAGAATGCAGTGTGAAACAGCTGGATTTATTCTTTGGGTAGCCGTGCGGCCCAGTGCACAGAGCGTATCCATCTACACGAGGTGCAGAGTAAAGCCGTGAGTCCACCGCGAGAGGCCCGCCAGGCTGATGGATCCCGAGCAGAGAGGTTGTTTTTGCTGGCCTCCGCTGCTCTTCTCCCTGTATTCTCACCAGACGTCGTTTGTCTCGGCATGCGTCACGGTGTATACACTAACAGTCGCCGTTCTGTAAACTTTGGCTATGAAAATAGAAAGGAGATGTTTGTGTCCCCGTGAATCAATATGTGCGACAGGAGTTTTCACCTAGACGACGGATAGCTGTGACTGTTGGAATATGTGTAACCGTCTCGAGGAGAGCGAGCTGGAGTTTTCTCTGGAGTTGATATTCTTATATTATATTATATTCATTTTTTTTTATTCTGGAGTATTCTGGAGTTCTTTTCCGGAGTTTTCTGGATTTTTTTTCTTCTGGGATTTTTTTATTTTTTACATTTTTTTTATATTTTTATATTGTTCTGGAGTTTTTCTGACGTTTTTTTTTTAATGTTTTTCTGGAGGTTTTTTTTTATGTTTTTCCAGGAGTTTTCTGGAGTTTTTTCTTCTGGATTTTGGGCGAGTTTTTCCTTGTGTATTTTATATATATTTCTGTAGTTTTTCTGAAGTAAAAAAAAAATCTGGAGTTTTTCTAGATTTCCTGGATTTTGGGGGAGTTTTTCCTTGTGTATTTTATATTTTAACGGAGTTTTTCTGAGAAAAAAAAATCTGGAGTTTTTCAAGTTTCTGGAGTTCTTTTCCGGAGTTTTCTGGATTTTTTTTTCTTCTGGGATTTTTTTATTTTTTACATTTTTTTTATATTTTTATATTGTTCTGTAATTTTTCTGACGTTTTTTTTAATGTTTTTCGGGAGGTTTTTTTTATTTTTTCCAGGAGTTTTCTGGAGTTTTTTCTTCTGGATTTTGGGCGAGTTTTTCCTTGTGTATTTTATATATATTTCTGGAGTTTTTCTGAAGTAAAAAAAAACATCTGGAGTTTTTCTAGATTTCCTGGATTTTGGGGGAGTTTTTCCTTGTGTATTTTATATTTTTCTGGAGTTTTTCTGATAAAAAAAATCTGGAGTTTTTCAAGTTTCTGGAGTTCTTTTCCGGAGTTTTCTGGATTTTTTTTTCTTCTGGGATTTTTTACATTTTTTTTATATTTTTATATTGTTCTGTAATTTTTCTGACGTTTTTTTTAATGTTTTTCGGGAGGTTTTTTTTTTTTTTTTTCAGGAGTTTTCTGGAGTTTTTTCTTCTGGATTTTGGGCGAGTTTTTCCTTGTGTATTTTATATATATTTCTGGAGTTTTTCTGAAGTAAAAAAAAACATCTGGAGTTTTTCTAGATTTCCTGGATTTTGGGGGAGTTTTTCCTTGTGTATTTTATATTTTTCTGGAATTTTTCTGATAAAAAAAATCTGGAGTTTTTCAAGTTTCTGGAGTTCTTTTCCGGAGCTTTCTGGATTTTCTTTCTGGATATTTTTTTTTACATTTATTTTTTTATATTGATTTGGAGTTTTTCAGACGTTTTTTTTTGTTTTCCTGGAGTTTTTTTTTTATGTTTTTCCAGGAGTTTTCTGGAGTTTTTTCTTCTGGATTTTGGGCGAGTTTATCCTTGTGTATTTTATATTTTTCCAAGTTTTCTGGAGTTCTTTTCCGGATTTTTTGGAAATTTTATAACGGAATATTTTTTTCCTTTTTTTATATTGTTCTGGAGTTTTTCTGATTTTTTTTAAAAATGTTTTTCTGGAGTTTTTTCTTCTGGATTTTTAGGGAGTTTTCCCTGTGTTTTTACATTTCTTTTTAGTTTTTTTTCTGAAGTTTTCTGGAGTTTCTCAAAGTTTTCTGGGGTTCTTTTCTGGAGTTTTTTCAGATTTTTTACTTTTTTGGGAGTTTTACTGGTGTGGAATTTTTCCCATGTTTTTTTTTTTCGAAGCAGATATTGTGTTTACCGTTGTGGGTGCAAGGTCATCAATAATATTTCTTTTAGAACTAAAACCATCCACGAGATCATCATCATCACTCCACAACCACCACTTCTAAATAGAGAAGTGGTGAACGCTGCCAAACCGTTGTGAGACGCCATCAGTCCAAACATACATGACAAAAATAAAAAACTTACTTAAAATACAACCGCTGTCTGTACGATTTTGTTTGGCAAGGTAAAATCCTATAAACTCGGGGTGGCCAAACATGTTTTGGGGGCATGTGCCCCTCAAGGGCCCCCCTGGACACGCCCCTGGATCCAGACCCAGAAGTGGATTGTGCCCATTGCAAATATCTAAATACCAGCGAGCGTGTGTGTGTTGTTTTCCCATATTCATAATGGGTATAAAGGGTGTCAAACCTTTACGTCTAGGAAAAGCAGAAACATTCGTGACCTCCAGAGTTAACACGTATCCCAGTAATATATGACATCAGAGACAGCTTTCAGTGTGACAACAACCGAATGTCCTTCATGTGGCGACCGACTAAAGCCACAGAATGATTTCTCCTTCCAGAACCGTGAAGGGCCAGATGCTCCTGATGTGGTCTCATCATATATCAAGCATTTACACATGATGATCAAACAATGAGGGTTGGATATGAAAAGAAAGAAAATAAGGAGTAAAGACAAACATTTTTACTTTCCTACTATTATATATTTGAGCCTACATATTATTAGAAAATATTAAACTTTATTTGCAACCCATTTTACGTTTAGCTACTTTGAGTCTATAAAACAACTGGGTTATTGAAATAAATCACAAAACCCTAACTTGTGGATCGGAAACTAAAAAGGCTACAACAAAGAGAAGCATCAAATCAAATGCTTTGAGTTCAACATGACAACACTTTCTCATCACCTATATTTTATGAGCCCATAAACAAGAAAACGTAGCAAAAAAGCACGAGGATCTCCTTAACAAATCCAGGGTTCCAAACATAACAAAGAACGTGTACCATGCAGATTCCCCCTCATATCTCATCCTCTCATGTCTCACACGCCGTGGAGGAGGAGGAGACTTGATTCACGGGTTGTCTGTCAGTTTGATGGGTTTTAAACAACATTTATCTTTCACAGAAGAATAAAACAACAAAGGCACACAGCATGTGTGAAATGGGACAGGACCCAGAAGGTGCTGCTCACGCTTCTGAGATGAGGAACAGTGCGTGTGGAGGGATAGTGAGGAGGTACAGGGGGGGGATAGTGAGGAGGTACAGGGGGGGTAGTGAGGAGGTACAGGGGGGGATAGTGAGGAGGTACGGGGGGGGGATAGTGAGGAGGTACGGGGGGGGGGGGGATAGTGAGGAGGTACGGGGGGGGATAGTGAGGAGGTACGGGGGGGGATAGTGAGGAGGTACGGGGGGGGGATAGTGAGGAGGTACGGGGGGGGATAGTGAGGAGGTACGGGGGGGGGGGGGATAGTGAGGAGGTACGGGGGGGGGATAGTGAGGAGGTACGGGGGGGGGATAGTGAGGAGGTACGGGGGGGGGGATAGTGAGGAGGTACGGGGGGGGATAGTGAGGAGGTACGGGGGGGGGATAGTGAGGAGGTACAGGGGGGGGATAGTGAGGAGGTACGGGGGGGGGGGATAGTGAGGAGGTACGGGGGGGGGGGATAGTGAGGAGGTACGGGGGGGGGATAGTGAGGAGGTACGGGGGGGGGGGATAGTGAGGAGGTACGGGGGGGGGGGGATAGTGAGGAGGTACGGGGGGGGATAGTGAGGAGGTACGGGGGGGGATAGTGAGGAGGTACGGGGGGGGGATAGTGAGGAGGTACGGGGGGGGATAGTGAGGAGGTACAGGCGGGGGGATAGTGAGGAGGTACGGGGGGGGGATAGTGAGGAGGTACAGGGGGGGATAGTGAGGAGGTACGGGGGGGGATAGTGAGGAGGTACGGGGGGGGATAGTGAGGAGGTACGGGGGGGGGGGGGGATAGTGAGGAGGTACGGGGGGGGGATAGTGAGGAGGTACGGGGGGGGGGGGATAGTGAGGAGGTACAGGGGGGGATAGTGAGGAGGTACAGGGGGGAAGTGAGGAGTGTACAGGGGGGGGGGATTGTTTTCGGGGGGGGATAGTGAGGAGGTACGGGGGTTATACCTGTGTTTTCACTAGTTACGGGGGGGATAAGGAGGTATAGTGTTTGGTACGGGGGGTAGTGAGGAGGTCTTACCCTTTTTTTAGTACTTGAGGAGGTACAGGGGGGGATAGTTTTTTTCACTAGTGAGGAGGTACGGGGGGGGGGATAGTGAGGAGGTACGGGGTTTTGTTTACGTATGAGGAGGTACCTACTAGTCTTCTTGATAGTGTTATTTTCATAGTGAGGAGGTAGTTTTTGATAGTGAGGCTTCTTATTGTGAGGATAGTTGTACGGGGGGGGTTTTTTTACACTAGTGTTGATTACCTTTTGTTTCATGATCTTCTAACTTTATGGGGTCACTATCTTCTTACACCTTTGCACTATCTTCACACTTTTTGCACACACACACACACAACACACACACACACACACACACACACACACACACCACACACACACACACACACACACACACACACACACACACACACACACACACACACACACACCACACACCACACACACACACACACACAACACTGTTTTTTGAGATCGTCTTACACTTTTTTTCACTATCTTCAGACCTTTGTCACTATCTTCTTACTGTTTTCAACTACTTCACCTTAGTTGTTTCACTATCTTCTTACCTTTGTTCACTATCTTCTTGACCACTCCACTATCTTCTTATCCCTTTTTTTTCTCTAGCTATCTTCTACCCATTTTGCACTATCTTCTTACCTCATGTTTTTTTCAGCTATCTTCAACTTGTGAGCTCACATCTTCTTACGCTGTAACTATCGTCCTTCACCCTATCCACGTCTTACCCAACATCTTCTTACCATACCTGTCACAATCTTCACCCACTACCACACCAACACTAACACCACTCAACAACACGTCACTACACTACAATGTAGTGTTACATGTAGCGTATTCACTCACACTAACAACAACACAACACCACACACACCACACACCACACACACACACACACACACACACACACACACACACACACACACACACACACACACACACACACACACACACACACACACACACACACACACACACACACACACACACACACACACACACACACACACACGGCTGTTTTAATAGAGATGCCGGGGTCCCACCTGACAGCTTTTCAGCAGAGCTGTCTGACTCAGACACCAATGGCCGACTCCACTGAGTTCAAAGCACTGTGTCATATATTGTGTTTCCTCCTGGTGTTTCCGCAGCGTCCTGCCAAGCCAATGCAAAGAGACGTTTCCAAAGGACTCTTTTCTGGGCTAGCAAGCACACAAGGATTTCTATGCAGATGGGCTTTACATGACTATGCTTTTAGCAGAGCGTTTGGACCAGCGGGGGTCATCCATCACGCTTCCTATGAGCTGATCATCGGTGGGGTGTGCATGGGCTCCGCCTTGCTTGACATATCTCCCTGTGGGGGCCCCATGGTTTGGTTGTAACGGTAGCTTTAACAGCGCTCCAGTGGCTTCGGTGGAGAAGCTTCAGAGGAGCTCAGAACATCAGGTGAAACTACGCAGCGCCATGACGACGTCAGTGACACCAGTTCCAGCTTAACACCCGTAATCTGCTTTTGCCAACACAGGAGGTGCGTATGTTAAGGTACGTTTGACTCAGCGTCAGATACATTCTGTCACAATGGAGGTAACATGTCCTTCACATAAACAACAACACACAACAAGCTAATACAAGGCCAGTCTATATTTAAACAGTTTGCAGACTGATTCAGTGAAATCAACATTGATCTACATAGGATAATGTTGAGATGGTAGTGTTTAAAACATGTAGCAGTATTAATACTACTCAATACAGTTACAGAGCTGCAAACATTACCCCACGCACACTTTTAGAAACGCTGTGCTTACACGTTTAAAAGCCAGAACTCCTCCCCACAGCGTATTCTAGAAGATACTGGATCACTTCAGAACTCACTCTCCTTTTCAAGATATTCCCAAGATGTCTTTACTTCCCCTTTGAAAAGGCATTTGAACAATGACCCTGCTTTCATTTAAAACACATTCTGTTTCTGTTGGATTCAGGGTTGACTGCGGCCTGTTTATAACACTTATCTGTACTTGATAACGTGTTCTATTTGGCAGTTAAACCCCTGGAAACACACACATTTCATGCAGAAAGAGCTTAGTGTGAACTGAAGATGCTACCTCTTTTAACACTATCTCTTGGAAGCAATGCGCCATCTTTTTCATTTCTGAAACTAGTGGAAATCTAAAAAAATGAGCTGGGGCGTTTCCAAAGCATGGCTGAGTACCTCCACCTGAACCTTCAGTTCATCTATAGCCCAAAGTGAATGCTTTTAAATAATCCCTAAAAGGTTTTCTTCTTTGACCATAAGTAGAGTCATGAAATAAATCAGGACTTCAATAGGCTACAGATTTAAAAACATGAGGTGACCACGTTTACAAAGAAATGTGAAGAGAGATTAAATGTTTCATTTGAACCATTACAAACAGACCCATTACATATCGATATTATATCATTAGATATTACTTAATTAGATCGATTTTTTAAATGTATTCTTATGACTGAACAAATCCACTTACTAGCGCTTCCTTGTTGATACGTCAGGTGACTTGGCCCATTCTGGAACTCACAGGTGAAGGCGATGCTGCCCTCTGCTGGTCTGTGTGGGGATGGGCGACAGAATATTCAATCAGTAACCATTTTATACGCGTTCCTACATATATCAATCGGGCTTTTGTTTTACAAAACCTTTTAGCTCCTTTTAACCCAAGTCACGGATCAACAATTTCAAAGGATTTTTTTTTTATCTACCATGTTTCTCTTTGTTTATGGCAACTAGTTTTAAAAATGTTATGTTGTGTATTTCCCTACCCTAACCCCATCCCGTTATAATATTATTGTATACCGTATTTAGTATGTAGCTCAATGGTTTTCTCGAGACGAAAGGTTGATAGCAAAACAAAAGTTTAGTTTAAACAAAGATTTTTAATGATTAATCCATGGTCTCTTCGCCCATCTTGTGGCTGTTTGTCAGCATTACACATCAAAATGCTGCCATGTTTTGTAATCTTTTTTAATCAACAAAACCCAACATTGAGTAAATCCCTACCTCGTTCTGACTGCTCAAACTGTTCTCTAAAACAATTATATCGAATATGAGACAGACTTCAGCTCGGTAGTCACCTTGGGTCCAGCAGTGCTGGGAACAGGGGCACATGCGTGGAGCGGCTTATCTTTAAATATATATATATATATATATTTCTAACCGTTTGTTTGAAGTTTGTCGTGATCTGCTGCTTCGGTTTTCTTGCTGCTGAAACTAATTGATTGGATTCATCACCTCCTGGGCGGCTCTCTCCTCGCCGGCTTTAGAGACGCGCCCCCATCCATCTTTTTCGCTCTGCCACAACGGCAACTTTTCCATTCCATGTAGTTACCAGAGGCCATTTCAGTGTCCTGAAACACCTTGATCAATGATTGTGGTAGTTAATAGTCAGCTGTCAGTGTGTCATCAGTAACAACCAACAAGTCTGTTTCTTACACCTGCTGAATCTCTTATTAGTAATCTACCAAATGTGTATTTATACAAAATGTACAATAACCACATTGACCATCGGGTATTTGTAAACCATAAAATGACTTATGTGACAACTATTATAAAGAATAAACTATATTTTACAGTTGAGTTGCATCTGCATGAGCATTGAGAAGTGTGGCTTTGTGGGGGTTGTAGTCTTCAGAGAGCTTGTGTAGTTTAAAAAAAAACATACCGTAGTGACTACGACGTCCATTGTCCTTTGTGTCGCTCACCCTTGGGATGACTGGGTATAGGCTATATGACAACTAAATGAAAACAAAGGAATTGGCTCCTACACATACATTACAAATTATAGGTTTATCATCAGCATGCTTTTCAGAGACCCCAAACAGTTTTTACTCTTTATTTTTATTGTTGAAAAAATACAAACATAAATACGAAAGCTGGGCGTTATTACTGTGCACGTGTGTGTGGAACGTGCACGTGTGTGTGGAACGTGCACGTGTGTGTGGAACGTGCACGTGTGTGTAAAACAGCGAGCACAGAGACTACATTGAAATGTGAATGTGTCTGTCACTTACACACAATGTAACCGGTCAGAAAAACTGAACTAACAAACTAGTCACCTTTACACTCCACACGGAACAGCGAGAGTCACACAGAGTACATCAAAGTAAAATGAGTTTAAATAAAAAACAAACAAAATAGTAAAATACTGCAATTATAAAAGCGTGAAAACCACCGACGGTAAGGAGAAACCAGTGAGGGGAGGCGAGCAAGGGAAGCACGTGGTAGAAGAAAGTGCTGAGGGACAATCTGTACGACAGGATGCTCTACCCAACGCTGATGGGTAAATCTAGCCTCTAATCAAGCCTCAAGTCTACCCAGACCCAGACATGCCAGCCTATTTGCCCATGCCGGCTTACACCCGTAAATGGTATATGCACGTTTCCCCTTGATTCTGTGAACTGCGGTAGAGACTCTCAAAGGACAGGCTTCATGCACACATTCTTGGTCTCTGCTTGAAAGTTCATGAACATTGGGATTACCGTTCCAGCATTCATTGGGATTACGGGCATTTGAGAACCACCATCTATTAAAATGAAACTCTTTATATTGTCCAAAAAATTATCGAGCCTCTTCATAGTCAGAGACAAAAACAACGGCCGATCTAAGATGCAATTTCCCAATAAAAGAAATTTGATCCTCAGGATCAGCTTCACTGTAACGATGTGTAATATTAGCAAGCAAAGGAACGTTGATAGACCCCAAGAAGGAAATCAAACAGACACAAAAGGCCCAGAAGAGAGATTAAGCAGAGAAGACAGCCATCTCTTCCCATCTCTCTCAGGTCGTCCTTATGTCATTATCCCTATTTCTGTTCATTCAAGGTCACCTTGGAAGGTCGAATCAAGCATATTCTTGTTTAACTATGAATACAATGAAATATAAAACCCAGAAAGACATGAGTAAAGCAAATATCTCCTATGGTTTGTACTGTATATATAAGTGTGTTTAGAGATGTTGTAGCGCTGAGGAAAGCAAGCGGCCCTCTGGCAGAGCCCAACACATTGCTACAACGAATGACCCACGAGATTACAACCAGCGGAAGATTGGGATTTCAAGCTCTCCATTGGCCATTTCTCACAGTGAACTAGCGAATGACACAATGACTTGAGGAGGAGGGCGTTGGGACGTCATCATTGTCCCGACCACGTGGGCCGGGCCGCGGGTCACAAGCTGTTCACTGGGAGGTGGCGGTCATTCCAAAGGTCTCCTGGGAGGCGTACACCATGTAGAGGAATCCATCTTGATCCCGCTCCCGCTCGTACAACTCAGCGATGGCCGCCGACACAGAAACCATGCTGTGGCCGTTCACCAGCAGGAAGAAGGCCTGGTTGGAGTTCAGCTGCAGACGCCTCCTGCAGAGAGGAGGAGGAGACAGAGGAGGAGACAGAGGAGGAGACAGAGTCAGGAAGAATGAGACAAAGAAAGAAAGAGACTAGGAAAGAAAAGGACAAAGAAAGAAAAGGACAAAGAAAGAAAGAGACTAGGAAAGAAAAGGACAAAGAAAGAAAAGGACAAAGAAAGAAAAGGACAAAGAAAGAAAAGGACAAAGAAAGAAAAGGACAAAGAAAGAAAGAAAGAAAGAAAGAAAGAAAGAAAGAATATACCTGATGATCTTGATGAGCTCGCTCATGTTCACATGGTCTGGCACCAGGAATTTGGTCTTGTCCAGGATGGGAAGCTGTTTCTCTCCTTTGTACCGCTCAATAATCACCTAGGAAACACACGCACACATTGCTATCCTGCTGTTCTGAACTTTCTTATAGAGCTACGTCTTATCGATCCACTGGAAAGACAATAAGGATAAGGTGTAGACGTTCATGTCTTGAGGTGGGTTGGATACAGAGAATCAGAGCAGAGTGGATTCATTTTAATACTGTGACTGGCTTTCGACCAATCAAGGACAAGTTGAGACGTGTGATGCGTTGCTAAACTTAGGGAGGACGGCTACGTCTGCCACCAGCAAAGTGGGCGTGTACAGGTCTGTGCGTAGCGACGTGGATCTTCAACTATGTGCTGATGCAGAACGGTGATTTGGGCTCCAGAGGGGGCGGAGCTTTAGCTACACAGAAGGGTGCGGAGCTTTAGCTACACAGAAGGGGGCGGAGCTAGAGACACAGAAGGGGCGGAGCTTTAGCTACACGGAAGGGGGCGGAGCTAGAGATACTGAAGGGGGCGGAGCTATAGACACAGAAGGAGGGGGAGCTATAGCTACACAGAAGGGGCGGGGGGAAGCATGATGACAAAGGGGGGAGGGGGGAGGGAGGGAGCATGATCACAGAGGGGGAGGGGGGAGGGAGGGAGCATGATCACAGAGGGGGAGGGAGGGAGCATGATCACAGAGGGGGAGGGGGGAGCATGATCACAGAGGGGGAGGGGGGAGGGAGGGAGCATGATCACAGAGGGGGAGGGGGGAGGGAGGGAGCATGATCACAGAGGGGGAGGGGGGGAGCAGATGGAGAGCTGCAGTGATATTCTATCTCCAGGCTGACCAGGTGTCACCCAAGGTGCAACAGACACCTGGTCATAAAGCACACAGACTCCACACACCAACCTGACACAGGTACCAGGAACCAACAGCCAATCAGAGCCCTTTAGGGTTTCTGTGTCAGAGGTCATGGAGCCACACGCTGGTTGCTGCCGCTATGTCCGTTTGGATGTGTTGTGATGACTAAAAGACACTCCACTTTACACTGCTGTGACAGTGGGGTTTCTTATCATGTACTGTTGCTCTTACCGTTAAACATAACAAAACATCATTGGACGGTTACTGGATGTGTGACTTACAGGGATCTTGTTGGGGTGCTGCTCACGGATGATTTTCACATCTTCTACTCTCTGCTCTGTGGGCAAAAAACAGGACAAGCACATTGAGCTGTTGGTTAGCTAATTGGAAACTAGATTAGCAGAACCACAGGTCAACAACCAGCAAAAAAAACACAGCCCAACATCAAAATGTATAAGTAGTTACTTAGTAACTAAGCTAACGGATTTAGCCCATTATGTACCATACAGGGCTTTCTGAAAGTTCACATTTCCTATAGTGGACCTTTAGGGAAGTAACAGCACCTAATAAAGACCTGATCTATTCCCTGTTCATCCCACCTGCTTACAACACACTAAGATAATACACGTTACACTGCAGGGAGCAGGAACTGAGAATACCTCCCCATAAAGATACCAAATTAAACTACGTTGTTCAGCAGAGTTCAGCAGAATCAGAACTGCTTTAATTCACAAAGCCTTGGTCACACACAGACACACACACACACACGCTTCACACACGCTGTCAGAGACACAACGTCTTGTTTACAACAGGGCCAACAGGCCAGCTGGCCAACCAGAAAGACCCTCCCATGTCAGGATTGGGACCTTATTTGGGCCATCTGTACCTAATTCAAAATAAAAGTTTCCACAGTAAAGATAAGACATACATTGTACACTTGTACAGAGTATTTAGTTGGTAGTCCTGTACCAACAACACGAATAACTGCATTGTCATGTGATGATGAAACATTTCAATATAAAAGTTGAAAAACATAAAACTACGCTTACTTCCAATACTATTGGACACAAACTTTGGTCACTTGAATCCCTATTTGCCAATAATGGCAAACTGGAAGTCACATGCAGCATCAACTCATTGTCAGGGGATCCACCCATGACAAATCAAAACTATGAAAATATTTCCTGCCTGCATTTATGCTGATGGATTTTTGCTCTCATTTCTATATCTTGTGGCTCCACTGTGTGACTCACCATACTTCCGTCGATTTGAAATGTGGAAGTCATGGAAAATATTTGCCAGCAGAAAATGTGGTTTCCACAGTTGTTCTCATAATAACGTTTCCCACCTATTGCAAGGCTGGAAGGGTTGTTATTGCTCCAACGTCATTATTATATTTGTTTGTATGTAACTGCTTTAGTAATTATGAAGTCCCATATTTAAATATTTAATCTAATCTCACGGCTGAACTATGCATTTTGTAATAGCCATTGGTATTGCTGTGAACCCAGTGGCCTCATGTTCTGGAACTGGAGGTAGGCCTACAAAACCTGTTCTCTTCCCAGCCAAGTGACAACACTTAGTGAAACAAATACACACTTTGGCATGTGATACCTCTGTTGCCTGTGTTGTGTACGGCTTGGCCACTCCTCCACTGGGGCAGATGACAAACAGAAACAATAATAGCTTTCGCAAGGCTACCCTAAGCAATGCCTTCAAACAACAAACCTGAACCATGTCCGCTCTAAGGTCTATGAGCTGCCTCACTGGTGTCCCATCCCCCAATCCTGCAGCTCTGCATTTCACAAACACGGAGGCCTGTGGGGTGAAGCGGAAAACTACCTCTATGCACTTCTGTTGTTCTTACCTTCCAATAATATACACCTACCTCGATGTGATGGCCATACATCACTGCAAACACATTACAGCTTTAACGTGTTCACGATCACTTACCCTCACAAGTTATGTCTTTAATGTTTTCCATGTCCCAACTGGGCCCCAGGACAAAATAACTCATCACCCTGGATGGCTTTATACGGGCTACAAAGTCTAGGTGTAGCCAACATCCGTTCTTATAACATGTAAAGTGAAGCAGACAAGCCTGGCAAACATGACTCGGTTGAATATGAGCTAGTGAACAAGGCAGAGAGCAGTGAGGGAACATCAGGTCCCAGCAGAAAGCAAACAGTACCTACCAAACGTCCTTCTTTGTTTGAAGGTTTTTTCGGAAGGCATGTTGCGTCAAAGTCAACCAGGTTTCCGGCTGAAGAAAGCGGTGGCAGTACAATTATGAAAACAATATCAACAACTAACGAAGTAAAACTTGAAAGGGCTAAAATCTAAAATTGCGTATTCGTCAAAGCGGCTGGCTGCGGTGCTTCCTCGTTGCGTCTGAGGACGTCTGCTTTCAGCAGCACAACAAGCTGGTCAGCTGGTCTCTGACGTCACGCTGGAATACGGCTCAAAACGTTCAAATGAGTGGGGTTTATCTGGGACATTTCAACGATGGGGTGGGTCGTGTGTGATTGCTCTGTAGTCCCAGAGGCGCTGACCACTGGTCTGAGGTCAGACATGAGAAGAGCAGTGTCCTAGGAATGTACCATTGACTACATGTCCCAGCATTCCTCAGAGCCACTAACTCAGGGTCAGCACCCTGCGGCTTTTCCACCTCTCTGCAGTGGCTCCCTGTACCTTTGAAAAACCTTTTTATTTTAAAGGGCAACACCTCTTATTTTGGAGAACAAGGCGATACTGTGACATTAAAATAACAACAAAAATGTGTTTTAATATTTTGTCAAGCAAAATAAACGTCACATCCTACAACTACACATTCCATAAATGTAACAAACTATAGGCTATTAGTTATTTTATATGTAGCATAGCTATATATCAAACTGTATACGCTGTGTTATCTTCATTTTAGGGGTCAAATAGGTTTTGTTGCCCCAGCTTAATTGTATATACCAGAAAAGGCTCTCTTGGTAGTGAAGGGTGCAGACCCCTGACTCGTCGCTGCTGTAGTGGTGTTTGCGGGGCCATGCTAGCCTCGTGTCTTTGGTCTGTAAGGAGATCAGGGGAGGTCAGGTCCAGTTACGTCACCACAGGCTCAAATGTGTCCCTTCAAAAATAACGACAAGGTTATCTGTTGCCCCTTCATTCTTCAGCTCGTGTTTGAAGTTATCCCCATTCGATCAAGTCTTAATTATTGCGGTCAACCAACATTTTGTTTGCAATAGATTTGTCTTGACCTTTTCAGGATCAAAAACATCCCAATTCAAATAAGAAGTGGAAACAACCTTGTCAAACAAGAAGACGTTCGTCAAGCCCCATGCCCCGTCTCGGGGCCCCGTCTCTGGGGCTGCGGACGACCGACAGACTCGTCAAACTACCAGACCGGCTAGCGACGCTGACGCTGCACGTCTACCATTCTACCAGGAGGGGGAGCGCTGTGACCACTAAGTGGCTGCTCACCCCGGCCCGCTCACCGGCCCGATCACCGTACCGCTCACCGGCCCGCTCACCGTACCGCTCACCGGCCCGATCACCGTACCGCTCACCGGCCCGCTCACTGGCCCGCCGGTTGGTCGCTGTTAAACAGTAGCTTATATCAAATGTTTGAATGGTAAAATGTTCGTTAATTTGCCATTGTGGAGTAAAGCAGTTTCTGTTAACAAAATGAGCCGGTGAAATGTTTAGTGTTTTCACTGTAATAAAGTGTAAAATGATATTCAGTTTATAGCTACCCGTGCCCCTCATTCTCTCATCCTATGTCATCCTAAAGGAATAATGTTTTTCATAAAGGACCACCATATGAGCTGTATTTTTAGTTGTGCCATGCAGTGAAGTCTGCGCTGCGGACTTCCACCCAAAACCCCCCACTGATGTGCAGTCACCCATGCATACCTGTGTGTTTGTGTGTGTGTGTGTGTGTGTGTGTGTGTGTGTGTGTGTGTGTGTGTGTGTGCTCGATTCAGATGAATTCGCACACGCACACACACGCACGGTGCATGTGTCGGCAAGTGTGTTTTTGTCTCCAATATCAAATCACAGGTACTACCCTTGAGTCTCCATCAAATATTTGCTGTCAATATTTAGGTTATTTACTCTTCTTCTCTCCAACACCAATCTCAGCGTCTGTTCTCCTGCAGTGTCAGCGCCTGCGCCTCCCCCTCCAAACCAACACATTTGCGCAAAATCAAATTTTTGCAATTCAACATATGTACAAATACAAATAAGACTATATTTCAGTTAGTCTGTTTTCCAGAGCAGGTGTCGCCCCACTACCGTTCCTTCCTCTTAAAAAGCCAACGGCTTATCGTGAAGATATTCAATGTTGACACTGTTGCCAGAATCCATCCTCCCGTGTTGAGAAACAATAGTGCGCTGATCGATAGCATCACCTGCAGGGAACAAGGGCTCGATGGGCAGCAGGCTTTATGACTGGGGGGGGTGTGTGTGTGTGTGTGTGTGTGTGTGTGTGTGTGTGTGTGTGTGTGTGTGTGTGTGTGTGTGTGTGTGCGCGCGCGCTAGGTATTTAAAATCGAAAGAAAAACAGTTGTAGATCTATATAGATGTACATATATGTTCTACCTTTATTATACCTCTATTGGTTTTTTCTATGGTCTTCTGATGCTGTAAGAAGTTTGCTTTTTTAAGGCACTAGTCTTCATAAAAGCGATAATCCTAATGTGCAAATGGCAGCCACTCTGCCAATACAAACTATTCAGAATGGGTGGTATGTGGTCTCTCAGCACGCCATCCTCTCTGTATATTTAATGCTATTTATGTGCGCTGAACCCTCTTATATAATTATATATTATTTTCTCACTCCGGCTCTGCCTTTAAATGATTCGAGGTCACTGTAAAACGAGGAACAAATGGTAAAAGTGATTATTTTTTCTATTCACTTCTCCATCCAGTTTAGGATGGAGAAGGACAAACGAGTTCCACGTTGTCACGTTTATGCTGAATCCAACACAACCTCAACTTGAGAAAATGTATATTTCGGTACATCCCAGCGTCTTCCAAAGCATCTCAGAACAGCATGGACTATTTTGTAGAGATCCAGTTCTTTAAGAAGCAGGTCTAAGGTTCTGCTTCTGGGAAAAGCATTACATGTCCCCTCCTCCACCACTACACACACTGCCAGTGCCCTCAACCTCGCCAGAAAATCTATATGTGCTATAAAGACAAGCCTGATCCCGGGAAAAAACGAAATGCACTACAGAATCATTCCTAATTTAATATCATGAGAAATATGAACACCATGCCAAAGACAGAAAAAAGAAAACATGACGACATAGACTTTGTGGTTCAGCCTGGTTATGCTTAAAATAAGCCATCTAAAGGCTTGATGCGAGAACACAAAATAGGCCATTGTGATCACTGTCACACACACACACACACACACACACACACACACAAAAAGGTGTGGACAGTGTATATTGTGTTGCCGTCCATGCCAATGCAGCAGAGGGAACAGCAGAAAGAATGCCTAACATGGGGTGCAGATCCCAGGTACAGTACTGGTACTGTATCCCAGGTATCCAGACCTCCATACGATGTGCTGGAGGAATAGTTGTGCCAAATGTTCTTGGCACAACACATTCCTTCGAAAACGTGTTACTTCTGTGTCACACATTTCACGCTTACTCTCATCTTCAATGTCATGATCAATTAATTACACATCAACACAAGGCTCGTTCTATATTATTACCGTGCCTAGTTGGTACCGGTACTGTGCTCTGCAAATGGATCACCAGTGTTACCTGCAGGACCTTTTCATTATTTGATCTTCAGGTCAATTTAAACTACCATCAATGCACGCATGCCAAATTATGTGGGGAATTTCGTCATGGTTCATCAAATATGTTGGCAAATTTAGAAGAAACCACCATTGAAATAGCTAACATTAAGGATTATGCTATTTTCTGGATTATATTGACTGGACGGTTGCCAAGACAACAGCAATTAGCAGAGACTGGGTTTCCATGCAGACAGTGGGTATGTTTCCGTAGCAACCACGGTCGGCAAAACTGCTCCAGGGTTATCTGATACGTAGGACACAAGTGTTACAGCATATATTGTATTCTATAATACGCTTTACAAACCAGAGATTGAGATTATTTCAGTGATTTTGCGTCATGGATGTTGAAATCGGAAATGGGCCATAGAATGACATCGAGGGCAGTGAACCAATATTCAGAATACGGTTTCCTTGCTGTCTTAAAAAATCGAACCATTTCATACTAGTCATTATTTTTGAGTGGTTAAAATTGTCAATTTTTCGTTCCAGCTTAATTGTTTCCAGTAGGGATGCAATTGAAAATACAAGTGTTGACCTACTTTTTTCAGAGGACTTGAGAGGCAATAGCAATCAATAGCCCCTTTGACCAACATTCTGGTGGTTCAACCGATTCAGCACATTGGATAGTTACCAGTAGGTACGCAATTGAAAATACAAGCGTTCACTTCATTTTACTGAGGTTCAGAGAAGCAATCAATAGCAACATCTTGGAAAAAAAAGATATTGTATGGCAACATTTAGTCTGATTGGTTGTGAGTGGGCCGGTCAGGAAAGACACCGTGTCCTGCTACGGCTCATCTTACCTGCGTCTGCTTGGTGGGTGGGCCCTAACTGATTAACACACCTTGGTTACACAAACACCGGCTGATCAGCGTGACCTACAGTGAGCTTATGAGCTGTGGACACACTCCATGGCCATGAACACTCATGAATGAACGCACACACACAGAGACACACACACACACCGCTGGACATATGAATAACCATTTCTTGTCCTTGTTTGCCTGAAAACCCCAGAACCTTTCACTTCCTGCTCCGCCCGTTGCTTAGATCCCTCTTCTCCTCCTCCATCCCCCGCTATCCGATTCTCTCCATCCTCCCCTCCTATCTACAACCGTCTGTATTCTAATACGGCCCCTCATAAACACACTGCTGGTGGACTGTATGTAACCAGAGGCCGAACAGTTAATCCCTGAGCATCTGCTCTCCACCCCAACATGACCCTCTCTGCCTCCAGGTCCCAGCCAGAGGCAGCCGCGCTGCTCGGACCCCGTTCAGCTCGCCAGACAGCATAACGCTGTTTGTTTGGATTCCCGGGAGTCTTTCCAGGCATTTGGGAAAAGCATTGCATTGGTTATGCAATAGAAACTCCTATTACAAAAAAATTAACACACAAGCATCCTTATTGAATGTGCATGTGCACACACACACACACACACACACACACACACACACACACACACACACACACACACACACACACACACACACACACACACACACACACACACACACACACACACACACACACACACACACACACACACACACACACACACACACACAATATATGTACACACATTTAATGCATGTACACACGATAGATAGATATAGAACACTTTATTGCGATAAAATATTGACATAAAGAAATATATATATTTTTAAAAAAAAGTTAAAAAGTAATTTAAAATCCCTGCAAATGTCCTGCATGAGAAGATGGGGGGGCCCCCATCATTACCCGGCCTAGCCTTTCGTTAGCGCCCCCTCCCCCGCAGAGCGCTGCACACTGCGGGGGAGGGGGCGCTAAGAAAGGCTAAATTGGCGTTCCTTGCCGATGGAGAGACGACCGCTGTTCTGAAGTGACGGAGGGGGGAGAGGCACAATGACCCCCCCCACCGAGGGGCTGATTGAAGGTGTAGTCATCGCCAGCGCTGTTCCACAGGTGTGAGACATGAGGGGCCGGGCCCTCAGACGAGTCCATAGGCTGTACTTTCCGAAGTCCCTCAATGGCTCATATGTTCAAGGACACACACACACACACACACACACACACACACACACACACACACACACCCTCTCTCCACCTCACCCCCCCCCCCACACACACACACACACACACACACACACACACACACACACACACACACACACACACACACACACACACACACACACACACACACACACCCTCTCTCCACCTCACCCCCCCCGCCCCTCACACACAGACGTGCCTCATGTGGAAGTTGACCACGTACTCCGTGTTGGTGCGCTGCACCGAGATGGCGAAGGGCTCAGAGGGGTGGAAGGTGAAGGCCACCAGGCGCCGCACGGCGTGGTTGACGGGCCGACCCAGGAGACCAGCCTGGATCTTAAACTTCAGCAGGCCCGAGTCCCGTGCATAGAACCTGGCGACAAGAGGGCGACAAACGCTGTAGGACTGAACTGCCAGTGATCTGGAGCGGGCGGGCGGGGCAGTACCTGATGGGGTGGTCTCCGCAGGTCTTGGGCCTCTCCATCACTGAGACCCACTTGTCGTCGTAGCTGAAGAGCGACAGGTCCAGGTAGGGGCTGCTGCTGTAGGACTGGGCACTGATGGGCAGCTGGCCCAGCAGGCGGCGCACCGCCTCTGTGTGCCCTCCGTACTTGGCGTTCACTATGGTGTCCTTGAACCTGGGGGGGGGGGGGGGGGGGGATCTAGTCAACAGCAGGCGAACACCACAACCTAAAAAGCCCAGCTGAGCCACCAGCTTCAGTCCACGCTCACACGGCTGGGCTGAAAAAGCCTGAAGAACAGAGAGTCATTGAACTGAGCGAGCAGCAGAACCCGGTCCTCCACCGTACCTCCTCTGGACCTGCCGGGCGTAGTTGTTGGAGGAGGCCGAGCAGGGGAACTGCACGGCCTGGCTGTGGAGCGTGGCGTTGCGGAACAGGTCGCAGAAGTTCTCAAAGAGCTCCAGCAGCTGGTCCGAGGTGTTCTCGAAGACGGCCAGCACCTCGGTGGACAGCATGTTGTACACCACCAAGAAGGACGGCTGGGGACAGAGACAAACGGGATTGGGATATGGAACGCATAACGCAGGAGATGGACCAACCAAGTGTCCTTTAAGGTGTCTGGGGTCAGGGCCCTCCTACCTGTGAGGGGTCAGGGCCCTCCTACCTGTGAGGGGTCAGGGCCCTCCTACCTGTGAGGGGTCAGGGCCCTCCTACCTGTGAGGGGTCAGGGCCCTCCTACCTGTGAGGGGTCAGGGCCCTCCTACCTGTGAGGGGTCAGGGCCCTCCTACCTGTGAGGGGTCAGGGCCCTCCTACCTGTGAGGGGTCAGGGCCCTCCTACCTGTGAGGGGTCAGGGCCCTCCTACCTGTGAGGGGTCAGTGACCCGAAGTGTCACCACGTCTTCGCTGGTGTATTTGATGAAGAGGTGGTGCTCATCCAGCAGCTGCATCTTCCACATGCGCAGCCTCCGCAGCTGATCAAAGAACTGGAAGAACCTGGAGAACACACATGATGAGACCAGTACCACCAGGTGAACACATGATGAGACCAGTACCACCAGCAGGTGAACACATGATGAGACCAGTACCACCAGGTGAACACATGAGACCAGTACCACCAGCAGGTGAACACATGAGACCAGTACCAGGTGAACACATGAGACCAGTACCACCAGGTGAACACATGAGACCAGTACCAGGTGAACACATGAGACCAGTACCAGGTGAACACATGAGACCAGTACCACCAGGTGAACACATGAGACCAGTACCAGGTGAACACATGAGACCAGTACCACCAGGTGAACACATGAGACCAGTACCACCAGGTGAACACATGAGACCAGTACCACCAGGTGAACACATGAGACCAGTACCACCAGGTGAACACATGATGAGACCAGTACCACCAGGTGAACACATGAGACCAGTACCACCAGCAGGTGAACACATGAGACCAGTACCAGGTGAACACATGAGACCAGTACCACCAGGTGAACACATGAGACCAGTACCAGGTGAACACATGAGACCAGTACCAGGTGAACACATGAGACCAGTACCACCAGGTGAACACATGAGACCAGTACCAGGTGAACACATGAGACCAGTACCACCAGGTGAACACATGAGACCAGTACCACCAGGTGAACACATGAGACCAGTACCACCAGCAGGTGAACACATGAGAAGACCAGTACCACCAGCAGGTGAACACATGAGACCAGTACCACCACCAGGTGAACACATGAGACCAGTACCACCAGCAGGTGAACACATGAGACCAGTACCACCAGGTGAACACATGAGACCAGTACCAGCAGGTGAACACATGAGAAGACCATTACCACCAGGTGAACACATGAGACCAGTACCACCAGCAGGTGAACACATGAGACCAGTACCACCAGCAGGTGAACACATGAGACCAGTACCACCAGCAGGTGAACACATGATGAAACCATTACAGCAGCAGGTGAACACATGATGAAACCATTACAGCAGCAGGTGAACACATGATGAAACCATTACAGCAGCAGGTGAACACATGAGGAGGATTGTCAGCTTCCTCCAGACTAGACTAACACCAGCTGTTTGGCTTTGTTTCTTACACGGCTTTGTTGAATCCTTCATTCTGATTGGTCAATTAGGGCATTCAGCAGTCTGTATTTCTGTATAGCTCTGTAGAACAGACCGCTGATATGAAGAACAGACCGTTCATAAGAAGAACAGACCACTGATATGAAGAACAGACCACTGATATGAAGAACAACAGACCGTTCATATGAAGAACAGACTGCTGATATGAAGAACAGACCGTTCATAAGAAGAACAGACCACTGATATGAAGAACAGACCACTGATATGAAGAACAGACCGTTCATATGAAGAACAGACCACTGATATGAAGAACAGACCGCTGATATGAAGAACAGACCGCTGATATGAAGAACAGACCGCTGATTTGAAGAACAGACCACTGATATGAAGAACAGACCGCTGATATGAAGAACAGACCGCTGATATGAAGAACAGACCACTGATATGAAGAACAGACCACTGATATGAAGAACAGACCGCTGATATGAAGAACAGACCGTCATAAGAAGAACAGACCGTTCATATGAAGAACAGACCGTTCATATGAAGAACAGACCGTTCATATGAAGAACAGACCGTTCATATGAAGAACAGACCGCTGATATGAAGAACAGACCGTTCATATGAAGAACAGACCGTCATAAGAAGAACAGACCGTTCATATGAAGAACAGACCGTTCATAAGAACAGACCGCTGATATGAAGAACAGACCGTTCATATGAAGAACAGACCGCTGATATGAAGAACAGACCGTTCATATGAAGAACAGACCGTCATAAGAAGAACAGACCGTTCATATGAAGAACAGACCGTTCATAAGAACAGACCGCTGATATGAAGAACAGACCGCTGATATGAAGAACAGACCGTTCATATGAAGAACAGACCGTCATAAGAAGAACAGACCGTTCATATGAAGAACAGACCGTTCATAAGAACAGACCACTGATATGAAGAACAGACCGCTGATATGAAGAACAGACCGTTCATAAGAACAGACCGCTGATATGAAGAACAGACCGTTCATAAGAAGAACAGACCGCTGATATGAAGAACAGACCGTTCATAAGAACAGACCGTTCATAAGAAGAACAGACCGCTGATATGGATGCTATTTCCAACTGTAGAATCTAACTGACTCACTTTTTTTAAGATCTCTTGAAAATCAATAAAGTATTTTTATTTCTGCACTAGGAAGGAGGGGGCCGTGTTATCCCCATGGTTACGAACCACGCTGACTTTATGATCTTTTTTTAGCACCATCTATAGGTGTCCGAGAAGATTTTCCATCTCTCGGACGCGAGCGTCACAATCAACCACAGCCTGGAGTCTAGAGCGAGCTCCTCAAAGCCACACACACCTCGTGGCCAGTGTCCCCTCGTCGTGACGGCGAAGAGTTTAATAAAAAGAGCGCTACCAGTGTTAAAAAATTTGATTTTACTCGTTTTCTCTAAACATCGGCCTTATTTCAGTAACCGTAACAAAATGGCTTACATTACTTTGTTGACGATCATGTAAGACAGATATAAAGAATAAAAAGAAATGCTTCAAACGTCAGAAATATGACCAGTGAATGGGGGTTTGTGAATGATGGTTAGGCTGAATGCGGAGAGTCCTCCCGGTGAATGCCAAACGATTAGTCAATCAATTCATCATTTACTATTTAATTCAAGTCATTACTTAAGTAAAAATAACAAAGATCTACTCACAGCTTAAGAAATGGAATTATTTGGTTGCACATAATTTCACGAAATTATAAAAATTACTTCAGATAAAGCAACCTACACTCAAAATCACTTCGGGCTCCGATAACATGCAATTATTTACCTAATTTCATCGATTAAAAGCTTAATCAGAAAAAGGATCAAAAGATGAATCAACAATTCTAATAATTGTGGGCGTGTTGCAGCCCTAGTCCTGGTGTGAAGCACACCGCCCCAGGAGCCATGCAGCTGTGACCCCACGTCCTGCCATCTTCACATACAACATGTTCATATAAAACAACCCTATCCCTGCTGTCTATGATGGCCTGTGAGCTTCATACTGAGCCTCATACAGCATGCTCACAAACGTGGTGACTAGCCTCTGGGGAGTAAGGGGAAGAGCAAGGAGCAGAGAGTGAGCAGAGGGAGGAGCAGAGAGTGAGCGGAGCAGAGCGAGGAGCGGGCAGAGCAGAGAGAGTGAGCAGAGCAGAGGGAGGAGCAGAGAGTGAGCGAAGCAGAGCCAGGAGCAGAGAGAGCGGGCGGAGCAGAGCAAGGAGCAGAGAGAGCGGGCGGAGCAGAGCGAGGAGCAGAGGATTAAGGGGAAGAGCAGGGAGCAGAGAGAGCGGGCGGAGCAGAGCGAGGAGCAGAGAGAGAGAGCAGAGCAGAGCGAGGAGCAGAGAGAGCGGGCGGAGCAGAGCGAGGAGCAGAGAGAGAGAGCAGAGCAGAGCGAGGAGCAGAGAGTGAGCGGAGCAGAGGGAGGAGCAGAGAGTGAGCGGAGCAGAGCGAGGAGCAGAGGAGTAAGGGGAAGAGCAGGGAGCAGAGAGAGCGGGCGGAGCAGATCCAGGAGCAGAGAGAGCAGGTGGCACCCACCTCCTCTTGGCCATGGCGCTGCCGTCCTGCTCCGCCCGCCTCCACAGGTACACCAGCAGGCGGTGCTTCAGGGAGTTGATGGTCTTGTCGGTGTAGAGGCGGGGGAAGCCCGGCTGGCCCTCCGCCTGCGTTTCCACGGAGACGGCCGACAGCGTCAGCAGGTCGTCCTCGTAGCAGAAGCGTCCGATGGTCCTCACATCCAGGAAGGTCCCCTCGGCCGTCACCTGGGGGCCACCACACATGACCCTCTGTGGCCTGCAGCACACATGCTAACACACTTCTTTACAGAGCATGGACCACCACACATGACCCTGTGTCCGACCTCTCTGTGTGTGTGTGTGTGTGTGTGTGTGTGTGTGTGTGTGTGTGTGTGTGTGTGTGTGTGTGTGTGTGTGTGTGTGTGTGTGTGTGTGTGTGTGTGTGTGTGTGTTCACCTGGAAAACGTGGATGGTCTGCTGCTGCACAGAGAGCACAGCCAGTGTGTTCCTGTAGAGGTAGAGGCCCTGGTTGTGCGACAGGATGACCTTGTCACACTTGAAGGAGCGAGTGTCACACAGCCGGCCCGTGTGCAGGTCGATGATGTGCAGGGAGTAGTCCTCCAGGGGCGAGCGCGGGTTGGGGGTCACAGACTCGTTGTTGCGGTACACCTGGCCAGCGGAAGGAGGGTACGGTTAGAGTTGCCCCGGGGATCAGGGGCCCACGTCCTGATAGCTCCTGATTCCTTATTTTAGCCAGATGCATCCATCTAGCGCACAAAACGAGTCCCCATTTGAGGACGAAAAATTTAAGCCAGATAAAGTGTCCAACTAACTAATAAAATATGAACCAAAACATTTATTTGAACCGTCAATATTTTCATTGGGCTTTTCTTACAAATGTGTTTAAGATTAACATACAAAAACTATTTCCAACAAATTGCAGGTTGGGCTAGACCAGGAGTCTCTAACCTGTTTTCATCTGATTCTTTAAAAAAGTTTATGTGATTGTATGACAATTTATAGCCTGCCTCAGTTATTGAAAAATGGGAAAATGTAGCTCACTCAGTAGGCCTACTAATCAATGTTTAAATGTAAAGTTAAAGGTTATTTTTGTTATTATTTGGTCATTTATTAACTGTTGAATGTTAAAGACAGTTTCTCTGGAAACTGTAGATAGAACAACAGTCTTTCTTTCAATACTCAAAAAGTGAATGCAGTTTTAAATGCTGCTGCTCGGCCTGCGGTACATCCTAGTAGGCCCTGTCGAGAGACCTGGTGCTGACCAGGTACATCCTACCCTGTAGAGACCTGGTGCTGACCAGGTACATCCTACCCTGTAGAGACCTGGTGCTGACCAGGTACATCCTACCCTGTAGAGACCTGGTGCTGACCAGGTACATCCTACCCTGTCGAGAGACCTGGTGCTGACCAGGTACATCCTACCCTGTAGAGACCTGGTGCTGACCAGGTACATCCTACCCTGTAGAGACCTGGTGCTGACCAGGTACATCCTACCCTGTAGAGACCTGGTGCTGACCAGGTACATCCTACCCTGTCGAGAGACCTGGTGCTGACCAGGTACATCCTACCCTGTCGAGAGACCTGGTGCTGACCAGGTACATCCTACCCTGTAGAGAGACCTGGTGCTGACCAGGTACATCCTACCCTGTAGAGACCTGGTGCTGACCAGGTACATCCTACCCTGTAGATACCTGGTGCTGACCAGGTACATCCTACCCTGTAGAGACCTGGTGCTGACCAGGTACATCCTACCCTGTCGAGAGACCTGGTGCTGACCAGGTACATCCTACCCTGTCGAGAGACCTGGTGCTGACCAGGTACATCCTACCCCACCCTGTAGAGACCTGGTGCTGACCAGGTACATCCTACCCTTGTAGAGACCCCTGGTGCTGACCAGGTACATCCTACCTGTAGAGGACCTGGTGCTGACCAGGTACATCCTACCCTGTAGAGAGACCTGGTCTGACCAGGTACATCCTACCCTGTAGAGACCTGGTGCTGACCAGGTCATCCTACCCTGTAGAGACCCTGGTGCTGACCAGGTACATCCTTACCCTGTAGAGAGACCTGGTGCTGACCAGGTACAATCCTTCCCTGTAGAGACCTGGTGCTGACCAGGTACATCCTACCCCTGTAGAGACCTGGTGCTGACCAGGTACATCCTACCCTGTAGAGACCTGGTGCTGACCAGGTACATCCTACCCTGTGATACCTGGTGCTGACCAGGTAACATCCTACCCTGTAGAGACCTGGTGCTGACCAAGGTACATCCTACCTGTCGAGAGACCTGGTGCTGACCAGGTACATCCTACCCTGTCTGAGAGACCTGGTGCTGACAGGTACATCCTACCCTGTAGAGACCTGGTGCTGACCAGGTACAATCCTACCCCTGTAGAGACCTGGTGCTGACCAGGTACATCCTACCCTGTAGAGAGACCTGGTGCTGACCAGGTACATCCTACCCTGTAGAGACCTGGTGCTGACCAGGTACATCCTACCCTGTAGAGAGACCTGGTGCTGACCAGGTACATCCTACCCTGTAGAGACCTGGTGCTGACCAGGTACATCCTACCCTGTAGAGAGACCTGGTGCTGACCAGTAAATACACATTTCGGCCCGTGATTTGAACAGGAAACCTCCAGTTGAACCTCGATCAGCTGATGTGAAATAATACAAAAAGATTGAAATCACTACTAACCTTTTGGGATAAACATGTGTGCGTGCGTAGATCACGACTGGCACACTAGACCAGAAAACGGTCAAATAAAACACCACTTACACACCAAACCAACTTCAAAGTAAAAGCGCGAGACCGCGCAGGTCGCTCCGGCGGGGAGCGGCGGCGCTACCTCAAAGAAGTACGGCGGGGGGTCCTCCGGGACGTAGGCGGCCGAGCCCACGATGACGTAGCGGCAGTCGTCGGTGAACAGGCTGCACTCGCGGTTCAGGTGCTCCCCGTTGGACGCCACGTTGGTGACGTGCAGCAGGGAGAAGAAGCGCTCGAACAGCCGCCCGCGGATGTTGAGGGAGCGCTGGTCGTTGGCCGTGGAGAGGGTCTCCCCCTCCTGGCCCCGCAGCAGGTCCTGGGCCGCCTGACAGCCCTGGTACTCGTAGATCTGCGGGCGTTTGGGGAAACACGGGGGTCCGAGGTGATCGTGCTGTTGGAACCGAGTCTGTCAGCGCTGCGGCCGTGGGCCACAGGGATACCTTATCATTAACAGCTGCTTCAGTGTGGAACAGACCAGCAGAAGATCCATCAACGTGGGTTACATCATATTTGAATCATCATACTTTACGTTGAAATATGGTTTATTCTTTTGTATCCCTTCACCCGACTTAATGATTCTTTTATTGACTCAAGTTATTGGTGAACATATTGCCAATTCTCATTTGGCAATGAACCTTAGATGGTGCTTCTGCATGCATCATTATTTTGTCCTTTAGCAGATGCTTTCATCCAAGCAACTTACAAGCTAGGCCAGGAACAATCAAGGAAGACATATTTATGTTTCACTTTGTTTTTTTGTATTTCTTTATTTTGGTAGTGGGAGCAGGAGGGCTTTCCCCTTCTGCTGGACATGACTAAGTACCAAGTCATGACATCTCTAAGTACCAAGTCATGACATCACTAAGTACCAAGTCATGACATCACTAAGTACCAAGTCATGACATCACTAAGTACCAAGTCATGACATCTCTAAGTACCAAGTCATGACATCACTAAGTACCAAGTCATGACATCACTAAGTACCAAGTCATGACATCACTAAGTACCAAGTCATGACATCACTAAGTACCAAGTCATGACATCACTAAGTACCAAGTCATGACATCACTAAGTACCAAGTCATGACATCACTAAGTACCAAGTCATGACATCACTAAGTACCAAGTCATGACATCACTAAGTACCAAGTCATGACATCACTAAGTACCAAGTCATGACATCACTAAGTACCAAGTCATGACATCACTAAGTACCAAGTCATGACATCACTAAGTACCAAGTCATGACATCACTAAGTACCATGTCATGACATCACTAAGTACCAAGTCATGACATCACTAAGTACCAAGTCATGACATCACTAAGTACCATGTCATGACAACACTAAGTACCAAGTCATGACATCACTAAGTACCAAGTCATGACATCACTAAGTACCAAGTCATGACATCACTAAGTACCATGCCATGACAACACTAAGTACCAAGTCATGACATCACTAAGTACCAAGTCATGACAACACTAAGTACCAAGTCATGACATCACTAAGTACCAAGTCATGACATCACTAAGTACCAAGTCATGACATCACTAAGTACCAAGTCATGACATCACTAAGTACCAAGTCCTGAACCGGTCCAACTGCATGTTCAGGTTCTCTTGAGTTTCATTGGCTTACCTCCAGAGACGTCTGGTCAGAGGAGAAGGCGATGAAGCAGCGTCCGTCGGGAGAGAACTTCCTCAGGAAGCACGGGGGCTTCTCCACGTTGACCACGGTGAAGTTGGGGAACAGGTTCTGGTGGAAGCAGCGCACGCGGTACCAGTGGGCCCCGGCCCGGCCGGAGCACACCCGCCTCCTCTCCAGGCGATGGACCACGTTCTGGTTCTGGATCCGCCTGGGCTTCAGCGTGGGGGTGTCATCTTCCATGGGTCGCATCGGACGGAGTGGGAGTGTGTTGGTGTCCTCAGCGGCCAGTCGGGACTTGTGGTGGTGCCAGATATGGTGACACGGGAGGACTTGTGTCACAAAGTGTACTCCGTCATCTTGGGTGTAGGTACTTGTTGCACATAAAACTGCAAGATATGTGTAGATATGAAAACACACAAAAATACTGAAGCATTCATAGCCCTAAGTGCATGATATACTAATGCTAAAGTACGGATTTCTGAGCTTGGTTTTCGAAAGCTCAACTACCGCCATCCCCCATGTAATTAACTCACAATCAGGGGAAGGTTGTAAATTCAATTAGTCACTGGACGACACGCTGTCCTTGGTCTTGAAAGCAAGAAGGAAACTTTGTCAATTGGTACTTGTGACTCAAATGAATTATTAAAAGGTTTCAGAAACATCCTCGACATAGAATCAGGGAGGCATCACGTTCAATCACCGCTGTTCCGGTGAGCAGCGCATTGTTCCCACGGACCAGCACTACTACATGCTCACCCACAAACTGGCTCCTCACTCGGTGCTCAGGCCAGCCGACACATCCCCCACTTTTAGATGACTTTCTGACCTTTCTGTCTAGCTTTGTATTTGAACTTGTGGGGCTAATTTGGGGTTTAGCTTACTAGCAAATGGTCCCCGTATTAATATGAATGTTACAAAAATAAGAAATATTTCACATGTATTCAATCTAGCTCCACTCCCATGAAACGCCGTGCACAGACCTAATAGTCTTCTAGCTAAAGCTACTTTAAAACAAGAGAAGAAGAGCGTCAGAACTCGTTGGTGCCGAGTTGGGCTGTTTGTAGCGTAACGGCAGTACAAATCAACAGCGCCCTCTCAGGATGGAAATCGCTTTGCATCTTGTAAACTTGGAGCCCCAGTCATATCGACGGTGACTTCTTATACATCTATGGTTGGGAGACCCTAAAGTGTCAAATTATATTATATGATACTGAGATTACATTATATTATGCTTTATTATATTATATGTAAGCCTATACATAATTAAAAAGCTAGAGTTGAAACGGTAGGCCTTATATTTCCCTATTTCTATCTAATCCAATAGTGTTCTATATATCGCTATCAGTATACATTTGTTCAGGTGTGCTGAAATTCTTGTTTGAACGAGAGTCAGCCTCAGCAACATATTCCGCTGGACCTCAAAGTACACCATCTTTCAGATGCAAATAATTTGATGTTATGTCGTAACCCCACAATGATTCCCGTAGTAAGCAACACTAAAAGCATGACGGGCCATTCCCTTCAGCCAAACGCAGTTTAACCAGTAATCAATGCACCACTAACCCCACTCTCACCAAAACGCCCTAAAACCAACACTTATGATGATTATTTAACTCGGACCAAGATGTATTTACAAATGAGTTACATTAACTCAGAACAGTTTGAATGTAAGCATCTTGATTTAATGTGATTTGATGTGTAATCCGAGGACTTTCACCAGCCTGAGGGGAGCAGCAGTGGGATTGGTTGGCTGTGCACAGTGCAATGAATTTAGTCATGTCACAATGGTTTTGACAACATGATTTCTCCCAGCACAGGAAACTGGGTTTTGTCATCGCTGAACCTACACTAGATTTAATTTGAACTCAACAGCAAGGAAATGGGTAACTGTATTATTTATTTAACGACAGCACCACAGCTTGACATCAGACCAACCGAGGTCGACCGAGCCCTAACCCTAACTCTAACCCTAACTCTAACCCTAACTCTAACCCTAACTCTAACCCTAACTCTAACCCTAACTCCAACCCTAACTCTAACCCAGTTTGCTGCCAACGAGGTTCATTGGATTCCATTCTGATCCTTGAGCTCCGTCCAGATGGGCGCAGGAGATGCCGTTCCACCAACAATGCATTATGGGTAAGTCCACGTGGGACAATCTCCTGGATGCAGGTATGTTACCACAGCCTTTTCTTATTATTAGCATTACTGCAATGGCGTGATTTAAAACAAATACCTCGCGAGAATTCCATATATTATTCCTCCCTATCAACCTGAGTAGCTCTGTGTTGGAAGAAGTTAATAGTGCAGTGTACAATTATTCTTGACCAAAGAACCAAGTTGTAGTTTCAGTAAAAGCACATGCAGCGAGCCATAAATGCAGGTCTTTCAAAGAAAACTGCCGGGAAGCATCAGGAAAAGGATGTGAAATGACTTACTTCTAAATCTAATGACATTTTCTTTTCAGCAATGACCTGTGTGTGTGTGTGTGTCTGTCTGTGTGTCTGTGTAAGCGCGTATGTGTATGTGTGCAGGCCTGCGTGCATTTGTGTCTTTTATTGAAATGCCTGTTTTTTCATTAGTATGTGTGTCTGTATCTTTGTATGTCTAAGTGCATGCATTTCATAATTGTGTAGTCAGAAGGGGAAACTTTACAAACCACCTCACCACAGAAATCCAGAGAAGGTTATTAGCTGTGCAGATAGAAAAAGTCCCAATGTATCTGCCCTTTATTTCTTATTTTGTGCTTGCATGTTCTCTGAATGAAGATTTCGTCATGGGGTTGCCAGGATAAGGGTACGGTTTAAAGAAGAAGAATTACAATCGCATTCACACGCATGGCTGTATATGATTTGTTTTCTCACAGAAAAATATGGGAATTTTTCTACATTTAAGTGGGACATATTTAAGATGACAACTCTCTCCAGTTTAAACCAAAATAAAACGAAATCCCCTGTGTCTACGCTCCATAACCGTTGTCATGTTTACTCGGTGGCTGGAAGTCATTTACACGGGCTAGGAAAAAAGAAATGATAAATCATCTGATTTGTCTGTATACAGGCGCACAGTTTAAATGCGTACCCTGCAGCCACCGAATGCATTCACCTCATGACTCGCTAGGGAGTTTATGACAATTGCCAGCTATTCCCTTTTAACTTTCCTCACGTGCACCACAGCTTCAACATTTCAATCAAAGTACATCTGAACGAAAAGTATTCTGCCACAATAAAACTGCAAAAATGTGCGTTAAAACGGTTTCTAAGGCACACATGTGAAAAACACTCTTTCAATTGATAGTTGTATTTGACATTTAAAGGGTGCGCTGAACTTTTCAATCCATCCTTATTTCAGTAGGACATCTTGATTATGTTGGTGAACTTTTCATGTGTTTTTTCATGGCAATTATATGGAAGGGAAACAATTACAGTAATCATAGAACCTTATTTATAATCTTTCTTTCCATATATATATGTAAATGTACATTTACATATATATATATATATGTACATACATTATACATAATGTAGGTAGAGCCTTGCAACCGTCTCCTCCTAGCTGAGTGCCGAGGTGTCCCTGAGCAAGACACCTCACCCTAACTGCTCCTCCTAGCTGAGTGTCGAGGTGTCCCTGAGCAAGGCACCTCACCCTAACTGCTCCTCCTAGCTGAGTGTCGAGGTGTCCCTGAGCAAGGCACCTCACCCTAACTGCTCCTCCTAGCTGAGTGCCGAGGTGTCCCTGAGCAAGGCACCTCACCCTAACTGGTCCTCCTAGCTGAGTGCCGAGGTGTCCCTGAGCAAGACACCTCACCCTAACTGCTCCTCCTAGCTGAGTGCCGAGGTGTCCCTGAGCAAGACACCTCACCCTAACTGCTCCTCCTAGCTGAGTGTCCCTGAGCAAGACACCTCACCCTAACTGCTCCTCCTAGCTGAGTGTCCCTGAGCAAGACACCTTACCCTAACTGCTCCTCCTAGCTGAGTGTCCCTGAGCAAGACACCTCACCCTAACTGCTCCTCCTAGCTGAGTGTCCCTGAGCAAGACACCTCACCCTAACTGCTCCTCCTAGCTGAGTGTCCCTGAGCAAGGCACCTCACCCTAACTGCTCCTCCTAGCTGAGTGTCCCTGAGCAAGGCACCTCACCCTAACTGCTCCTCCTAGCTGAGTGTCCCTGAGCAAGACACCTCACCCTAACTGCTCCTCCTAGCTGAGTGTCGAGGTGTCCCTGAGCAAGACACCTCACCCTAACTGCTCCCGACAAGCTGGCTGTCGCTGTGTGTGGTTGACATTGCCGTCGGTGTGTGAATGAACCTTTGGATAAAAGCGTCTGCTAAATGTAAATGTACAGATATATATGTATATGTACATACATATATATCTGTATATGAGTGGCTGGTCCATGTAAGCATGGTAGAAGAAACATTATGCAGCCTGTAATGATCCATCTCCCATACTTCCTGTTTGGAAGCAACTTAGCGTTGTGCTGTTTCTCCTGGATTCCCTCTTTTGAATTATTGAAAGAAATGTGGTCTACAGGTCAACAACACAGTTCATTCATTCATACCAAATGCCAATCCTAATTGTACTCGTCATTTTTGCATAAATAAACCACATCTAATAACACAAATAAATTGCTTTATCTATTTATATAAATGTATTCTGTGGTGATAACACGAATTTCTGTAGAAACGGAAAACATTTAAATGATATCTTAGCCTCTCCCCAGTCGCTGTTAGGAGTGAATTAGAAGAGAACCCTTACTGCTAAATGTTCCACATTTTCTATTTCAATTCCCCTCAACTGAGGTGTAATTTTAGATTTGGGTTACCCCATGGAAAGCCCAAAACAGGCAAAAAACAGGGTACACACCATCATACACCTGTAACTGTAGGAACATGTCAAAAATAATGATTATGTTTTGGTTATTGAGAGTAGGAAATTACCATTATGTTTGTGTTTGTAGATGTATTTGTGTGTGTGTGTGTGTGTGTGTGTGTGTGTGTGTGTGTGTGTGTCAGTGAGTGAGTGAGTGAGTGAGTGAGTGAGTGAGTGAGTGAGTGAGTGAGTGAGTGAGTGTGTGTGTGTGTGTGTGTGTGTGTGTGAGTGTGTGTGTGTGTGTGTGTGTGTGTGAGTGTGTGTATGTGTGT
>JACYXH010000203.1:1565000-1567500 GCA_026745465.1 Lota lota
GGGATCGCTGGTTATTGTGTGGGTATATTTCAGTGTGGTGGTGGTGGTAGTGGGGGTCTCTGTGCTCATGTCATTTAATTCAGAGAGTAAGGACATACATTTATCCCATAGCTTCGTTTGTCACTCTTGCAGAAAAAAGGATCCAGTGTGATTCTTCAGCTATGCCCTGAAACTCAGAAACTTCTTCCATTCATTTACAGCCATCACTATTCATATTTCACATCTTTTAAACTAATGGTAAAAATAAGAATATATAATTTGGCAGCGAATTGCACGATAAGAATGTTGTGACGTATGGGATATTTAGTTTGTATTTCCTTTTAAGAGGAAGGAAATATCAACCCCAGCTGGTTGGTATGATCCATATTTAAAGCCATTGAACTAACTGTGAAATCAAACTATGATTTAAAGGGCTAAAGATTACAAGTAATGCGATATATAGAATATAGTAAAATCCACATCAAGCTCAGTGCACAGGTTGGTTTGAATTCATTGATGGATAACAATGGATATGTTCTTGTTTCATCTAAACACAAACTCACAATCTCACTCAATTTGCAGATATCTTTTCGGAACAATTGCAGATATCAGGAAGGTCTAATTATCCTAGCTGGATTAATATTATAAATAAAGTTACCAAATTGAATAGGTTTAATAATGATTAATTATTTGTTACATTGAGACTTTGAAAATTGAGAAATAACATCATGTTTATCTTTGATCAAATCCTAAGTGTGTGCATCGGTACTGTTGCATGAAAAAGACGACGAGGTGAGACCAAACTGGAGAGATCTGCAGAGATCTAGAGAGATCTGGAGAGATCTGGAGAGATCTAGAGAGATCTGGAAAGATCTGGAGAGATCTGGAGAGATCTGCAGAGATCTGGAGAGATCTAGAGAGATCTGGAGAGATCTGGAGAGATCTGCAGAGATCTGGAGAGATCTGCAGAGATCTGGAGAGATCTGCAGAGATCTGGAGATATCTGGAGATCTGCAGAGATCTAGAGAGATGTGCAGAGATCTGGAGAGACAGGACTGACAGGGCTGTCTCTACTAATGTTCCCCCCTGGTAGGTAGCTATACAGTTGGGATAATCTCTACAACCAAAACGAGATATTCACAAGTCGAAAGGGTTTGTTAGGTTTGGCAGATGATTGAACCACACGTTAGAAACTAGTCAGTTGTCAACAGGACTCTGTCCTCTTGCAGGTAATTTAGTGTGATAAAGGATAATGGATATGGTAATATGAGGAAAAGGTAATAAAGGAATTCTGAGTAATAGAAGTGATGCAGATAGTCAATCAAGAGCAATGTTAGATAAAAGCATTATATATCTACCGTTTTCTGTATCTCTGGTATCTCTCTCTCCTTATCTCTCTCTTCCCCTCTATCGCTCTCTCTATCTCACTCTATTTTCTCTCTTTACTCTCTCTCTTTACGCCCGCTCTCTCTCCCTCTCCCCACCCTCTCTCCCTTTCTCTCTCTGACTGTCCCTCTCCCCCACCCTCTCTCTCCCTTTCTCTCTCTGTCTCTGACTGTCTCTCTCCCTTTCTCTCTGTGTCTCTGACTGTCTCTCTGTCTGTCTCCCTCTCTGGTCTCCCATGCCCTGGAGGACCCGTGAACAACTTGCAGAAACCACCAGATAGTAAGGTAGAGTCCAGAGGTCTCCACTATCCTCAGTAGACCGGTGTGTCTACGCAGAGATTCAAACACACAGAAACATGGTCAGTGTGCGGAAATAACAGCAATCATTAATTCCACTAGCGGCAGTCCGACTGGCAATGCTACGTTCTGATGCCCTGCAGCTGTATGCTTTAGTGTGTCAGTGGACATACGCTTGATGTTGTGCTACTGCAGCTTTGTGTGAACACACACCAAACAAAAACAAAGAATCAACAAATGTCAATCGTGAACAAGCGTCACAAAGTCCCAAGTGTACTAACAAAAAGCAGCAGCCAACACAAAGCCTTCCCCACAATGGTTCCTCCGTGCGGGGAATGAAACAGAACAAGATGCGCGTGGCACACAATGCTCTGACAAATTGTTCATTTGTCGGCTAAAGTAGCTCATTTTATCTTTTTTCTTGCATCACTTCACGAGGGAGAACCACAATAGACAGTTTTGAAATTTACAAAGACCTGTCAGTTGCTAAGTGTATAGAATTCGTTTTGGAGTGAAATACATCATTTTGTCATTTCCTCACTGAATGGACGTTGAGAGGAGATTCAGCATTGCTCTGTGCATCGTGTGGGAATGCTGGAGATAATTGTGGTGTTATTGATTAAATGTATATACGAAAACTATTGCGAACGGTCAATACGGATGCTATGATGACTGCACTGACAAGATGTCATCGCCTACAGCCCAGCTACCATGCCTCTTACGTCCCTCTCAGCGATATAACAGTTAATAGATGGGCCTAATCCAACCAATAGATAGACAATACTGATGCTGCTCACACACTCATCTCCTTGTTGACTAGAAGGATCTAAAAGTGGGCA
>JACYXH010000203.1:1572500-1575000 GCA_026745465.1 Lota lota
CCCCCTGCTGTGTCTCAGTGCTTCCTCCATCCTCCTCTCCGCCTGTTCCTCCCCTGCACCCACCCACGCCCATCACTTGTTGCTCTCCTCATCATCACGCTGCTGTCTCCATCTCCACCCGGCCATGAACACACACACACACACACACACACACACACACAGGATCACACACACACACACACACACACACTCAGGATCACACACACACACACACACACAAACACACACAGGATCACACACACACACACACACACACACACACACTCAGGATCACACACACACACACACACTCAGGATCACACACACTCAGGATCACACACACACACACACACACACTCAGGATCACACACACACACACACTCAGGATCACAACACACACACACAGGATCACACACACAACCACATACACACAGGATCACACACACACGCAGAATCACACACACACACACAGGATCACACACACGCACACACAAACACACACAGGATCACACACACAAGAAAATAATGAAATATTGGATGAAATAATGATACGATGTATGATGTTGCTGTATGAATGGAATGCATGCATTGTGAGTGGCATAGTACTGCCATATGGACCAGGCCTACTCCCACCTACTACCACTTTTACTATGATTTGTAATATTTCCAAATTCGATTCTCTCTCTCTCTCTCTCTCTCTCTCTCTCTCTCTCTCTCTCTCTCTCTCTCTCTCTCTCTCTCTCTCTCTCTCTCTCTCTCTCTCTCTCTCTCTCTCTCTCTCTCTCTCTCTCTCTCTCTCTCTCTTCTAACTAACACTTCTCCTCCACCACCTACCTCACCTCCCTTGTCTAGAATAGCACCTCCTCCCCCCTCCTCTCAACACCCCCCTCCTTTCCCCCTCCTCCGCCATCCAAGCATGTCCCCCCAGAGTCCAAAATGAAGTCCTTGAAGCATTGCTGAAAGTGCTCAGTGTTGCCATGCATGGTTCTCAGACGAAGAGGTTTGTCCTGATTACCTAAAGGACACCTCAGCCTTTGACTGAGTGTTGTTGCGGGGATCAATACATATAGTGGATTATTTCACTTTACAAGTCCCATTGAGCCTTGTTCTGAGGGACTGGTGATCGAGACTTCATCGAAAGATAAACCATTTGAAATACCCTTTAAAACGAAACGAAATTGTTTCCAGGTATGATTCTCATTGTCTATAAAAAAGTCTCATTGTACTTACAGGTGCGTTAAGGTTTTCTAACAGGAATCCTTTAAGCCATGATTGGTATTGAAAGGTCAGGTGACCAGTGGCAGCAGGGAAGGAAAGCATCTTCATTCCAGAATAGAAGCATAATAGATCAATCTAGATAATATTGATATTTGATATTAACCCACATGCGTTATCACGCAATCTCTGCATTTCCATAACAGTCTTACAGTTGAACAACAGTAATTGAATTGTAAAAACAATAAATTTAAGCGGAGTGAAAAAAATATGTACATCACATCAAAGTAATACAAAATGTTCCCCTGGGGATGATTAATTATTACGTATGCTAATGAGAGACAGCAGTGGGAAATCTGTTCTTTCACGGATTGAATAAATGGAAATGTTTCATGTCGGATGAGACAGACACATTCTGCTCTTCAGAGAATTCCATTTCCATTTTGTGGTTTCAGCGACAGATGCTCAGAGGGAGCGGAGCACCCCCCCCCCCCCCCCCCCCCCCCCCCCCCCCCCCCCCCCCCCCCCCCACACACACACACACACACACACACACACACACACACACACACACACACACACACACACACACACACACACACACACACACACACACACACACACACATGAACAGCAATTACTGCAATGAGCAAATGAAAGGCCGTGTTCCATCAGGGGCATGGTAGGGGGTAGAGAGAGAGAAGGAGGGAGAGACCGAGGGAAACGAGAGAGAGCGGAAGGAGGGAGAGTGAGGAGAGAGTAATACATAATTGTCTTCCCTCGCAGCTCTGGCGCCACTCTCGCCCGTTCTATCGTGTTTTTAAATATACCCACAATCCCTCCATTTCCCCCCATGTTGATTATACCACAGTTGACAGTTGAGTTTAAAAAAGAAATGCATCCACTTATTTTATTTACTTTTCTCTCTCTCTTTCTGCTCTCACTCTCTGTAGCTCTCGCTGTCGCTCTCTTTCTCTTTTGTTCTCTCTCTCTCGCTCGCTCGCTCGCTCCCTCTCTCTCTCTCCATGCACTTATTTCTGGTCGGTCTTCTTCTGTGCAGTAAACATTGTTGTCTTGTCACCTCATAAGGGGAAGTATAACATATGCCTGGTATGAACACGTGAGCATTAAGGCAGGGCTGGGTTCAGACCGGTGTCATAACGGCTCAGAGTGTTTAAGTAAACAATGTCCCCTGGCCCCCCGACCCACCTGGCTGACTTTCCATCTGTCTGTGTGTTTAGTCATCAGGTGGGGTCACTGGTTTGACTAACCAACTGGTTCCTCTATCTGTCCGTCTGTCTGTCTG
>JACYXH010000203.1:1580000-1642500 GCA_026745465.1 Lota lota
ATGGATAGATGGAGGGGGGATGGATGGATGATGGAGAGGGGGATGGATAGATGGAGAGGGGGATGGATAGATGGAGGGGGGATGGATGGATGATGGAGAGGGGGATGGATAGATGGAGAGGGGGATGGATAGATGGAGGGGGGATGGATGGATGATGGAGAGGGGGATGGATAGATGGAGGGGGGATGGATGGATGGTGGAGAGGGGGATGGATGATGGAGAGCATCTCTAATGGCCAGCATGTGACTATGAATATGCATTACAAGGACGGGGCACTAAGTGTGGGTGTTGTGTTATTAACACCTCATCTCCCCTCAGGAACTCTGTAGGTTGCTGTGGTAACTAGCATGTACCATGGCAACCGCGGCGAACGCTCCATCCTAATCCTGAAGGCCAGAGGTCCCCAGGTACAGTGGGTTTCTCAGGCCTTCAGGGCTCACCATATATAATAATGTGCCACAGCTCCATTGTTTTCTACACTGCTATAGGCCTACACACACACACACACACACACACGCACACACACACACACACACACACACGCACACACGTGTATGTGTGTGCGTGTGTGTACAGGCCTATATCGGTGAGGGGTTGAGGATATTTTTTTCCATGAAAGGAAAGCCTTTTAGAATATCATTATTGAAATATGTTTGCTAATATTGTGATGATGAACACTTTCCACCACTCTGTTCTACTCTACAAGTCAACATGAATCCGTTTAACTTATACGTTTAAGTAATGTTTTAAAACCCAACGGTGGTGGTGACACACACGCACACGCACACACCATTATGATAACATTCCTACTAAGCAGCAGAACGTCTACGTTTACGATGAATTATCTTGCACTTGGCTGAACTGTTAAAGAATACACATGGCTTGTTTTCCCTAGTGTGCTGTGTGTACTGTGTTCTGCAGCTCACGGCCCATAGAGGAGGTCCAGGGGCTCTCTCCACTGAACTGGGCGATACGCTGGGCTGCGAGAACAAAGGGGCAGCAGAGAGGGTTTTCTACCATGCATTCTGTTGTCTGTTGTTTGATCCGCTATCGGCTTCTAGTATATTTACCAAGGACTCAGGGGAATGTTTGTCACATGTGGGCCTACAATAGACAGAACAATGAACTGGGCTACTTCCTCATTGCAATCACGCAGCAAAGGAAAGAAACAGGATATATATATATATATATATATATATATATATATATATATATATATATATATATATATATATCCCAAGGCCCACGCCTTGTATATGAAATGAAAAGAATCATTTGAATGAAATAAAAATCCATTCAGTTTAACTGAACTATAGGCTACAGTCCTCTCCTACTCTTCACAGGTTTAATTTAATAATAGTAGTCTTCCTACAGTCCTCTCCTACTCTTCACAGGTTTAATTTAATAATAGTAGTCTTCCTACAGTCCTACATAATCAGTGTTATCGGCTTTCTATACAATCCAAGTTTCCACAATTTGATGACTTTCTATTTTGTGCATCAGCGTAGATTTTTCACTGGGAGTAGGTCTACAGTACTGTGCAAAAAGGAAATACTAAAGTAAATACATATGGTCACATTTAACTACAAATGATTCAATGTTTTTTGATTCACCATAAAGCAGGTCAAAGGCTGTAGAACGAACAACCACTTGTCTTCAATGACTGATATAAATGTTTTCCCTTCCGAATTCAGTTTTTCCTTTTGCAACACACGAAAGTCTATCCAACGAGAGTATCTTCAGTATTGTGTGGTGGCATACGTGTATTGTATGATCGTATCTACAATGCCACCGTGTCAGAATCGGTTGAAGTTGTATTTTACGTTTAGACGTATATATGGTACGCTAGTGCCCCCTAGTGTACGATCATTTTTTTCCCAACATATTAAAAGGTAAGCACAATTGCATCGTTTGCTGTTGCTCATAACACTAGTTATGGGTCTGCTGCTTTCATGTACCAGGACACAGGTTGCAGGCTAAACCAGTAAATATAACAATACATTGACCACATAAATGAAACCCCTGCCTGCCCAGCCAACGTTAATGCCGGGGGCTACACTGTGATTACCCTGCTAGGACAGCTCTGGGAAAAGGGTCCATGGTTAATGGGAGTTATCTTCACTAGTTTGTCTACTGGTACACAAACTCAGCAGACCCTCAACTGTTATGAGTGACACCTGTGTTAGTCCTCCATGATACCTCTGAAGGGTGCATGATTCTGGATCATCCATGTGTTAGTCCTCCATGATGCCTCTGTGAAGGGTGCATGATTCTGGATCATCCATGTGTTAGTCCTCCATGATGCCTCTGTGAAGGGTGCATGATTCTGGATCATCCATGTGTTAGTCCTCCATGATGCCTCTGTGAAGGGTGCATGATTCTGGATCATCCATGTGTTAGTCCTCCATGATGCCTCTGTGAAGGGTGCATGATTCTGGATCATCCATGTGTTAGTCCTCCATGATGCCTCTGTGAAGGGTGCATGATTCTGGATCATCCATGTGTTAGTCCTCCATGATGCCTCTGTGAAGGGTGCATGATTCTGGATCATCCATGCAGACCTACATTATATTGACTGCAGAGGGTAGTAGGACATTTTAACAATAAAATATACATATACATACATTCAGTAAATGAGCAATGCCAGAGAAATTATATGCTTATGGATGTGTATTTTAATAAAAATAATTCTGTCAAAATGAAAGAGAATACAATTTCATTTTAACATGTTTCCAGTACATAGGTTTCTTTCTTTTTTTCATTTCAAATATTTTAAAAGTCTCATGCTAAGTAGAGGGTAACTCATTTCACAATATTTATTTCATAATGATCAGTCAAAAAAAAAAAATTCAAATAAAAATAACAATTGCGCATAGCCTGTTGTGTGAACGTGATTCTAAATGTCATTCCTCCCAAAGTCCAAAAAAACTAAACCAAAAACTAAATGTGGATTTTGCCTCGATGCTGGGGCATCGTGGCTTTGAGTCTCCCGCACCTCAGTTCAAACTGGGCCTGGTAAAACTAACTGGGCCTGGTAAAACAAACTGGGCCTGGTAAAACTAACTGGGCCTGGTAAAACAAACTGGGCCTGGTAAAACTAACTGGGCCTGGTAAAACTAACTGGGCCTGGTAAAACAAACTGGGCCTGGTAAAACTAACTGGGCCTGGTAAAACTAACTGGGCCTGGTAAAACTAACTGGGCCTGGTAAAACTAACTGGGCCTGGTAAAACTAACTGGGCCTGGTAAAACTAACTGGGCCTGGTAAAACTAACTGGGCCTGGTAAAACTAACTGGGCCTGGTAAAACAAACTGGGCCTGGTAAAACTAACTGGGCCTGGTAAAACTAACTGGGCCTGGTAAAACCAAGTGACCTCCCACCAGCTGTGTGGTGGGGAAGACTGCGTGGTGATGCAATGCAGCCCCCACTTTAACACAGAGTTGTGTTGTCCTACAGGTATTGCAACAGTTTTTGTTTGTACATACGTGTGTGTGTGTGTGTGTGTGTGTGTGTGTGTGTGTGTGTGTGTGGCCTATACAGAAGTAGTAGGAGCAGATGTTCTTGTGTGTTTTGTGTGTTGTCATGGTTTCCTATGCTAGCAGAAAAGGAGCTGGTGTACTTGCAGCCCACAGCGAAACATCGACGAATCTCACATTACTCACACGACAACAAAACCTCGTTTGAGTGGAAATGTAAGGCACAAGTTGTGAAACAACTAGTGCCGGTAGAGGGAGATTAAGTAACGAGGGATGAGGTGTGGTGGGCAGCACCTTATGGTCGAAGAGCGATCAGCTACGGTCTAAAACAACATGAAGCCAACAGAGCCGGGGTTTGTACCACTAAACAGAAAACACTAACCACAAACTATTGCTTCAGCAATAACAATCGGTGTGTGTGTGTGTGTGTGTGTGTGTGTGTGTGTGTGTGTGTGTGTGTGTGTGTGTGTGTGTGTGTGTGTGTGTGTGTGTGTGTGTGTGGCACGAAAGTCACATGACTTTTCATGGTTAAAAATGTAAATATAACGTGTGTCAGAATGTAAGCATTAGAAACAATGTGTCATAAATACACAAGAAACAGAAGAGCTGCAGGAGAGCCAATCAGAACAAAGAGCAGGCGGTACGACGGTGACCAACATGTTTGATGGCTCAGCGGCCCTGCCAGGCACAGGGGGGCAGGCCAGGGGGGACAGGCCAGGGGGGCAGGCCAGGGGGGCAGGCCAGGGGGGCAGGCCAGGGGGGGCAGGCCGGTTTAGATACAGCTGCTTCAGCACCACTGGAACTACTTAAGTAAAACAGCTGGAGACCGGGTACATACAGTAGCTTGGTGCGGGTTTATGGTTGAATTTTCCGTCATTTAATTTGGTTTAATTTGAGGTATGAGGTCGTCAACTGAAATGAAGAGGCATGTGCAAGTGTAGAAGCTTTGTCTCGATCAGAGACTCTTTGTTCGATCATGTCTTTGTCAGTTCAAATCGCCAGCACTCAGCAAGGCTTTACAAACTCAGAGTTGGGCTGGTAGAATAGCCATTATATTTCCAACATATAATCTTTTCTTGTACTGCAGAAATGAGTTCAGTATTGCAGAGTTGCATGTAAATGAAAAATGGAACGTAATAGGACATATCTGTCTGACTTATCTGCTGGGAGGGAGGAAATCAGTGGTCTGCATTTCCTCAATAATCTCTACTTCAAGAGAACAATCGTTGAATCACCCGCTTCCTGTGGGGGAGGAGTCAACACGTGTCACTATGGCAACAGGCCATGAGGATTGTGATGTGTGTGATATGATGAAACCAAGCAGGTGTGTGTAAAATACTGAGGATTAGGGAATCAAAATTCACCCGTCATAACAAAAGAAGAAATCCTTAAAATGTAAAGATGAACACAACAAACGGACCAAAATAACTAAGTTGATAAAACAAGTATCATTATCTTTAAATAGTGTCACACAATTCTGTTTTCAATAATACTAAAATGAGCAAGAAGTCTCCTCCATCTGTCCGCTGGCACCGTCAGGCCCGACGATAAAGCACACCAATCACGCACATGCTTGCTCCTCCGTCGCTATGACAACCGCCTGATGGACAGGCCTCGTCAGCGCTGCTTGAGGGGAACCTGTGCAGAGATAGAAAACAGTGATTAGAGAAAGGACAAACACACAATGTGTGAGTAGACTAACTGAAGGGTGACTTGGGATGTTAATCAATCACTGTTATCAGTGTTTGTGACTACAGGGCCTGTACATTACAACGTGTGATTGGATGTTATTGGCGCTATTGATTGTCGATTACCTACCTATGGGGACACAGACTTGAATCTTGCAGAATACATTCTAACTGATACAACCTCATTCATTAAGCATATCTTCCTTAAACATCTGTGCTGGACAGTCACAGGAGGGAGTCAGAACTATTCCCAAAAGGGTCACTTTGAGATTCATCTTCCCATTTCTTTAAAAGGGGCTCCTTAACAACGTCCCACCGAGCCAGGGCTAACAACCTAGATGCTATTGACGAGAGCACTGGGGTTCTGCTAATCAAATCTGTTAGGATCAATACACATCCCTCTCCATCCCTCTTACCTCTTCAGGTTGGTGCTACAGGCGTATGCGAGATCTAATTCGCCTACCAGAGGCTTTGGGTCGTACTATGAGAACCACGTTGTAAGTAATTACACCATCAGGGTTAAAGGTACTGTAGGTTTAGCTACAATGAGTACATTTGTGGGGGTTGTTTGGTTTCAGCATCTTGCTCTCCTACGCTCTCAAATGGTACCAAATGCTACCCCTTTAAGTGCTGTAGCAGCGACAGCAAAGTGGTGCGCTGTACAGCCCACGTGTGTATCCTGCGTTCTGAAGGGTGGGCCTGCCGTGTCAGGGTCTCACCTGGACTTGGGTTAGTGCAAAAAGCTGTCTACTCTGGCGAAGGAGCAGGACCCGGAGCGGACACGGGCCATGAGCTGGACACACTCCGTGGCCTGGCCCAGCGCCAGCATCAACGGAGGCTGCTTGGGCAGATTCTGGGACTCTGTAACACACACACACACACACACACACACACACACACACACACACAGAGCATGGAAGTCAAGCGTGACAGGTGAAGCTAATCAACAGCGCAGTAGATCTTGTGAGGTACTGGTAAGGGCATGTGTGTTGGTGTGGTCACATGACCCTGTTGAGCGGACGCCCAGGCCAGCGCGTGGTGTGGGGGGGCGAGTGCTCCTACCCAGAATAGCGCTGTTGAGGGCCGAGCAGAGGGCCTCTCTCTGCATGGGGTCCAGCTGCTGGCCCAGGGGGCTGCTCCAGGGGTCTGAGTAGGCCAGCAGGCTGAACGCATCCTGGGCAGACAGATACAGAGAGCCTTGTACAGATCCAGGGCAAATGATACCGGGCTACACCATATGAAACACATTGTGTGTTGAACAAGAAATATTGTGTTAGCCACTGATTGTCCCCAGAACAGGTGTGTGTTCTCTACCTGTAACATCATCCTGTACCTCTGTTCACCTTGTCCCCAGAACAGGTGTGTGTTCTCTACCTGTAACATCATCCTGTACCTCTGTTCACCTTGTCCCCAGAACAGGTGTGTGTTCTCTACCTGTAACATCATCCTGTACCTCTGTTCACCTTGTCCCCAGAACAGGTGTGTGTTCTCTACCTGTAACATCATCCTGTACCTCTGTTCACCTTGTCCCCAGAACAGGTGTGTGTTCTCTACCTGTAACATCATCCTGTACCTCTGTTCACCTTGTCCCCAGAACAGGTGTGTGTTCTCTACCTGTAACATCATCCTGTACCTCTGTTCACCTTGTCCCCAGAACAGGTGTGTGTTCTCTACCTGTAACATCTTCTTGTGCGTAGCGTTCTTGCCGTACTCGCGGCACAGCTCTTCGCTCAGCGTCTGCAGCTCTCGGCCAAACTGGATCATCCTCTCTGTGGCTGCCTGGTTCCCCCCACACAGCTGTTTACTGCTGCAGCCCTCATCTGGACACACACCCACACGGACACACACACAACAGCTTACAAATAATATTTCTGTGATTGGCTGGATTCCATCTACATTATGCTGTGTGTGTGTGTGTGTGTGTGTGTGTGTACCTTTGACTCTGCTGCTGTCTGTCTGGAGCATCTCCTGGTGTTTGTATGTGCCGTTCATAACCAGCGCTGCTGAGGGGTGCTCTGCTACTCCGTTGCTATAGTGCTCACTCTCAATCTCCATTTCACTGTCGCTACACACACACACACACACACACACACACACACACACACACACACACACACACACACACACACACACACACACACACACACACACACACACACACACACACACACACACACACACACACACACACACACACACACAATTAAATCTAGAAACCACATGTTTCATCTTCATGATCTGCTCAAGAAACCAACAGGATTTAATTCTGGCCTTAATTTAGTAGTTTGTTTAGACCTGCACCCTGTCAGCTTTCTCATTAGCAGCCTCTAGTGGCTGAAGTTGTAGCTACAGTTACAGCTTTAGAATTACTTTAGAATTGAATTATTAGGCCGTAACTGTCCATTTTGAAACCTTGTGTGTGTGTCTATAACACACACACATATTTCTATGTAAAACGATTTACAGAGAAATATTCCTTGGATGGATGGACTCATGGATGGTCGTGTTTTATCCTTGACCAACTTGCTAATGAAGTAATGTGTTCATGTAGTAACCAGCTGCAGTAACACAGTGACCTAGTGCAGGTTTAAGCCTTGCGTCCTAGTAACCAGCTGCAGTAACAGTGACCTAGTGCAGGTTTAAGCCTTGCGTCCTAGTAACCAGCTGCAGTAACAGTGACCTAGTGCAGGTTTAAGCCTTGCGTCCTAGTAACCAGCTGCAGTAACAGTGACCTAGTGCAGGTTTAAGCCTTGCGTCCTAGTAACCAGCTGCAGTAACACAGTGACCTAGTGCAGGTTTAAGCCTTGCGTCCTAGTAACCAGCTGCAGTAACACAGTGACCTAGTGCAGGTTTAAGCCTTGCGTCCTAGTAACCAGCTGCAGTAACACAGTGACCTAGTGCAGGTTTAAGCCTTGCGTCCTAGTAACCAGCTGCAGTAACAGTGACCTAGTGCAGGTTTAAGCCTTGCGTCCTAGTAACCAGCTGCAGTAACACAGTGACCTAGTGCAGGTTTAAGCCTTGCGTCCTAGTAACCAGCTGCAGTAACAGTGACCTAGTGCAGGTTCAAGCCTTGCGTCCTAGTAACCAGCTGCAGTAACACAGTGACCTAGTGCAGGTTTAAGCCTTGCGTCCTAGTAACCAGCTGCAGTAACAGTGACCTAGTGCAGGTTTAAGCCTTGCGTCCTAGTAACCAGCTGCAGTAACAGTGACCTAGTGCAGGTTTAAGCCTTGCGTCCTAGTAACCAGCTGCAGTAACACAGTGACCTAGTGCAGGTTTAAGCCTTGCGTCCTAGTAACCAGCTGCAGTAACACAGTGACCTAGTGCAGGTTTAAGCCTTGCGTCCTAGTAACCAGCTGCAGTAACAGTGACCTAGTGCAGGTTTAAGCCTTGCGTCCTAGTAACCAGCTGCAGTAACAGTGACCTAGTGCAGGTTTAAGCCTTGCGTCCTAGTAACCAGCTGCAGTAACAGTGACCTAGTGCAGGTTTAAGCCTTGCGTCCTAGTAACCAGCTGCAGTAACAGTGACCTAGTGCAGGTTTAAGCTCTCATCCGGCCCCACACCACCAGAGATGTGTGAGTCAGTCAACAGGTCCAGACCTAGCCCCCCACTACCTGGTTTCCTGGGGGCTGTTGGCACTGTGTGGCTGACTCTTGGTAGAGTCGGAGGAGTTGGACTCCGAGTAGTTGACTGAAGAGGGGGAGGAGGAGGAGGAGGAGGAAGAGGAGGCTGAGGAGGGCACCCCGGGGTGCTTACTGCTGCCCTTGGACTTGCTGGGGGGGGTCACCCCGTTACTGCAGGTGGGGCTGTCTGCGCCTGGGAACACGGTGGATTAAACAGAACACGTAGTAGAGCACAGAAAGAGAGAGCAGATCAGAGAACATGACATAGTATATATGAGAGAGAGAGAGGAGGGGTACATAGGAGAGAGAGAGGAGAGGAGGGGTACAAAGGAGAGAGAGAGAGGAGGAGGGGTACATAGGAGAGAGAGAGAGGAGAGGAGGGGTACACAGGAGAGAGAGAGGAGAGGAGGGGTACAAAGGAGAGAGAGAGAGGAGAGGAGGGGTATATAGGAGAGAGAGAGAGGAGGGGTACATAGGAGAGAGAGAGAGGAGGGGTACATAGGAGAGAGAGAGAGGAGGGGTACATAGGAGAGAGAGAGAGGAGGGGTACATAGGAGAGAGAGAGAGGAGGGGAACATAGGAGAGAGAGAGGAGGGTACATAGGAGAGAGAGAGGAGGGTACATAGGAGAGAGAGAGGGGTACATAGGAGAGAGAGAGAGGAGAGGAGGGGTACATAGGAGAGAGAGAGAGGAGGGGTACAAATGAGAGAGAGAGAGGAGAGGAGGGGTACATAGGAGAGAGAGAGGAGGGGTACATAGGAGAGAGAGAGGAGAGGGGTACATAGGAGAGAGAGAGGAGAGGGGTACATAGGAGAGAGAGAGGAAAGGAGGTGTACATAGGAGAGAGAGAGAGGGGTACATAGGAGAGAGAGAGAGGGGTACATAGGAGAGAGAGAGGGGTACATAGGAGAGAGAGAGAGGAGGGGTACATAGGAGAGAGAGAGAGAGAGGAGGGGTACATAGGAGAGAGAGAGGGAGGGGTACATAGGAGGAGAGAGGAGGGGGTACATAGGAGAGAGAGAGGAGGGTACATAGGAGGTACATAGGGGAGTGGTACATAGGCATGGACATAGGAGAGAGTTGTACATTACATAGGGTATACATTTAGAGAGAGCAGAGAGAGAGGACATGTAGAGGTACATAGGAGAGTACATGTACATAGGAGAGAGGATACATAGGAGAGTACATGGTACATACATTTAGAGGATGGGTACATAGCTTCTCTTCTTCTGAGAGGAGAGGTGTCTCTTCTTGGGGAGGCCACTTCGCTGTCCGTTCTGTTAGGAGAGAACCTGTCCGTGCCGTTCACCGCAACCCCAACTGCGTCTCTTTTTCTCTTTTAGCCCACGTCTCTGCTGAACCTGAGGTTCCCCTCTCTCTTTACCTCAGAACCTCCATGCTCTCTTCTCTGCTTTCTCTTGGTTAAACACATTCTCTCTCTTCTATAGGAACACATGCTACCCTCTCTCCTCTTCTCTCTTTCGCTTCTTTAAACACATGCTACCTCTCTCTATAGGTTAAACACATGCTACTCCAGGACTTCCTCTCTTCTTTTAAACACATGCTACTCTCTATAGGTTCGCTGGACTGGACTCTCTATAGTCTCTCATGCTCTTCTGTTACACATGCACTCTCTCTATAGTTAAACACATGCTACTGGAGGACTCTCTACTTTTTACCCGAATCCTACTCGCCTCTCTATAGGTTAAACACACTTCTGGAGGACTCTCTCTTTTAAACACCGACCTCTTTCTCTCTTTCTATAGGTTACACACCCACTTCTCTCTACTCTCTCTATAGGTTAAACACTCTCCACTGTGTCTCTACTTTAAACTTGGTCTCTAAACACATGCTACTCCTCTCTATAGTTAAACACATGCTACTGGTCTCCCTCTCCCTATAGGTTAAACACACTTTGCTACTGGAGGACTCTCTATAGGTTAACACACCCGAGGACTCTCTATTTTCGCTACTACTGGAGGACTCTCTTAGGTTAAACACATGCTACTCTCCTCTCTATTTTAAACACATGCTACTGCTCTCTCTCTTGTGGTAAACACATGCTACTCTCTAGGTTAAACACATTCTACGCTACTCTCTGCTTCTCTCTCTTCTCTTCTTTTAAACCCATGCTCTCTCTCTGGTAGTACTCCTCTCTCTTACTGCTCTTTTTAACCCCCACTCCTCTCTCTATTTACCCAGGTTAAAACTCAAGTTACTAGGAGGGTTATCATGCTGGTTGCCTGTACCAATCAGTGGTCAGGTTTTCTGCCCTGGAGCAGACCCCTACCTAATGCTACCGGACCCCCTCTATAGGTTGTTCACGAATGGACCCCTGTGCCCCGTTCACCCTTCTAACAAACAGGACAAACCTGCGCGACCACGCATGGGAGGACTCTCTATAGGTTAAAAACCCCCAAAAAGAAGACCCACAGACTCTTTTCACATGCTACTCTTCCCTATAGGTTAAAACACACTGCTCCACAGCGACCCCACAAATCACATGCAGGCTATTCAACGACAGCTAAACCCAAACCTCCATGCTACTGGAGGACTCTCTATAGGTTAAACACATGCTACTGGAGGACTCTCTATAGGTTAAACACATGCTACTGGAGGACTCTCTATAGGTTAAACACATGCTACTGGAGGACTCTCTATAGGTTAAACACATGCTACTGGAGGACTCTCTATAGGTTAAACACATGCTACTGGAGGACTCTCTATAGGTTAAACACATGCTACTGGAGGACTCTCTATAGGTTAAACACATGCTACTGGAGGACTCTCTATAGGTTAAACACATGCTACTGGAGGACTCTCTATAGGTTAAACACATGCTACTGGAGGACTCTCTATAGGTTAAACACATGCTACTGGAGGACTCTCTATAGGTTAAACACATGCTACTGGAGGACTCTCTATAGGTTAAACACATGCTACTGGAGGACTCTCTATAGGTTAAACACATGCTACTGGAGGACTCTCTATAGGTTAAACACATGCTACTGGAGGACTCTCTCTATAGGTTAAACACATGCTACTGGAGGACTCTCTATAGGTTAAACACATGCTACTGGAGGACTCTCTATAGGTTAAACACATGCTACTGGAGGACTCTCTATAGGTTAAACACATGCTACTGGAGGACTCTCTATAGGTTAAACACATGCTACTGGAGGACTCTCTATAGGTTAAACACATGCTACTGGAGGACTCTCTATAGGTTAAACACATGCTACTGGAGGACTCTCTATAGGTTAAACACATGCTACTGGAGGACTCTCTATAGGTTAAACACATGCTACTGGAGGACTCTCTATAGGTTAAACACATGCTACTGGAGGACTCTCTATAGGTTAAACACATGCTACTGGAGGACTCTCTCTATAGGTTAAACACATGCTACTGGAGGACTCTCTATAGGTTAAACACATGCTACTGGAGGACTCCCTCTATAGGTTAAACACATGCTACTGGAGGACTCTCTATAGGTTAAACACATGCTACTGGAGGACTCTCTATAGGTTAAACACATGCTACTGGAGGACTCTCTATAGGTTAAACACATGCTACTGGAGGACTCTCTATAGGTTAAACACATGCTACTGGATGCATACCCTCTGCTCTACTGTGACGGAGGTTGTGGTTGATGGCTGGTTTATCCTGGGACACATTGAGTAATCAATGCACACAGGATAAACCAGCCCCCACACACCCAGGGAGAGCTCCGACATGCCCTGTTTGAACGCCTGCTCTGCATGTAACCAAGCATCCAACTCTGCATAAACTGGTTTTACCAGCATCAGCTTGTGTCCTGGTGTGGGAGGAGCCAGTGAGGCCACCTAGCACGTGAGGCTACACACTCATTATGGTTACCCAGTCACCTGCTGATTAAACACCTGTCCTCCGCTTATTGGAAGTTAACTGAATGGGCGTAAACACGGGAGCCTTGCCCCAGAGTGAAAACAAACCCGGGGCCCTTGTTTTACCACCGGGTGGGAGTGTGATTAGCCATTGCAAGCCGTTTCCAAATCTCCCCTGACCTATGGCTTAGTGACATCACAAGTGGGAGTGTCCACCTAGATGTATGCTGGATAGATCAGCCTACCAGTTGCTTCAGTCCACTGGGTACGCTGGTTTACCCAGTGGTAAACTAGGGCCCCTTTAAAAGAACACGGGTTAGGCATTTTGGGAATCAAACCCAGAACCTTCTGGTCAGGAGTCAAACACACTGGACCAAGAGGCCACACCGTCTTCCTCCTGACGTCCCATGAGGTGGGGGAAATCAACTATTTTATTCTCTTCAGCTAAACAGAAGAGGTTAACTCTGTAAAAAAAAACTGCCACAATCTGTATGCAGTTTGTGAAAAACATGAATACTACGTATTCAACTTTTGTACACGTGTTGTGTACACAAGCATTTATTTAGACATTGTATGCAAACAACCTTTTTGTGGATCTCTGTTTGTTTGGCTCTATTTCTACAGCTCTGCTTACTTCAACATGAACAGTAGGTTGGGGTTGTGCTCTAGCAGCTCTGCTTACTTCAACATGAATAGTAGGTTGGGGTTGTGCTCTAGCAGCTCTGCTTACTTCAACATGAACAGTAGGTTGGGGTTGTGCTCTAGCAGCTCTGCTTACTTCAACATGAATAGTAGGTTGGGGTTGTGCTCTAGCAGCTCTGCTTACTTCAACATGAATAGTAGGTTGGGGTTGTGCTCTAGCAGCTCTGGGTAAAGCTGTTGTGTTGCCTCTATAGCCTCGCCCACTCGTCCTGCCAGTACCAGCTTCTGTATTCCTATTGGATGAAGCAGAACAGGTCGTCTCATTCTCGCAATCGGATTGGGCATGAACACATAATACATAATACATAAACCTATTAGGTCAAAACTGGTCAACTGAAATGTGGTATACTGTGTGTACGTGCATACATGTGTAGGTGAGTGTGTGTGTGTACGTGCATGTGTGAGGGAGTGAGAGAGTGTGTGTGTGTACACGTGTGTGCGTGCAGGTGAGTGTGTGTGTGTGTGTGAGTGAGTGAGTGAGTGAGTGAGTGAGTGAGTGAGTGAGTGAGTGAGTGAGTGAGTGAGTGAGTGAGTGAGTGAGTGAGTGAGAGAGAGAGAGTGAGAGAGAGAGAGTGAGAGAGTGAGTGTGTATCAGGGTCTTACTCTGTCTGTTCTTTATAGAGCTCTGGTCTTCTTGTATCATGGTCTCGGTGGCTCTGGCAAAAGCGGTCGCCGTGGCGCAGTACCCATGATGCACCAGGTAGCTTGACACCATGCTGCACACGTGACAGAAAACTAACTGGTTAAAGTAACGCGCACAACACAACCGACAAGTGTGTGAGTGGGAAGGTAACAAATAAGAGTTTGCCTGTAGAGCCACGCATGTGTGAACATGCATGTGTGTGTGTGTGTGCGTGTGTGTGTATGTGTGCGTGCTTGTGTGTGTGCGTTTATGTGTGTGTGCGTGTATGTGCGTGCGTGCGTGCGTGTGTGTACTTTTGCAAGACAGACTGCCACTCCCCCAGTCTCTCTCCTATGGGGAAGCGGGCGATCATGCTGTCGATCTTGGCCCTCCACTCGCTCATGTAGTCCTCGATGTCGAAGACGAACGGCTGCTGGCCGAAGTTGGCGTCTACGATCTCCCCGGGCGTCTGGAGCCCCACCGTGGGGTACAGGTTCGGCTGGAACATGGAAACCATGGCAACCGGGTTGTCAGCCGTTTGACTGTTTTGTGGATTATAACCTAAACGTTAAACTCTTGAACAATGACAAGCATGGACACAGATCTTCAGCGCTGTATATCGCTACAAAGAGTAGGTTTGGTGTGCATTTAATGCCAACTGTATTAGTCTAAAGGGTACTTACAGGGAGGTCTGTGAAGGCTACACCTGGAACAGAGAATGACAGTTCAGTTTGTCTCAGCAAGCCTTTATACCGTGTCGATACTAAATGCTATAGCTTTCATACAAAACGAAAATCATGCCAGTATCAAATCCCTTCAAATGTCCAGTAGGTGTAAGAATTTAGTTTATGAATCTTACTGACCCAGGCTAATGCCATTTTTTGTGTAAAAGCAGGTGTTGTTGATGAGGTTAACGCAGCAGCCAATCACATCCCCGGTTGTGAAAGTGGGGCCGTACGGTTGGCCGGTCCCGGACGAGCAGAAGGAATGTCCGTCATCTCCGTGGTAACCATACGAGTGTTTGTCCCATCCTAAAATAGGACATGGATTAGGATTAGCCTTTATAACAAATTCAATCTACTATGTTTCTTCAGGAAACTGCAGAGGAAAGCTGTAAATAAAATACTAAGTAAAATACGTTTGTTCGTTTTGTGTTGACAGTCATTTGCGTAGATAACAGCTTCAGTCAATAGTTGAGATTAAGGTTAAGTAACAAACTGAATTTGCAGTAGCTATGTAGCTATGGAGACTTTTACCTGGCAACCAATGATCCCCACGCAAACACACAACCTAGGGTCTACAGTAAATAAACATTTATCTCCAATGTTTGTGTGTGTTTTTGGTGTCCCTTCAAGAACTAGAAGACCTACACTACAGCGTTCGATATTTGTGTACCACGCCGTGACAGGCAGGGGGCGCTTGTGAGTGCAACACGATGAGTCATATTCAAGCAGTGTCTCAACATGGGGAGTGACTGGAGGAAACGTCACTCGGATGTCAACACACGGATATGTTTCAAGTACTTGTGAGTAAAGAGTCAGACGTTTAACCGGGGCACACGAGTCAGCCAGTTCACTTAGTGGTACGGTCATAGGTATCGGGAGAAGTTTCCACACATCGGACTTCAATAGGAGCTAGGACCTTCTGGTCAATTTCAAACAAAGGTCCTTCTCCTGCAGCAGGGGGTTACAAGGACCAACAGAGATGTTTCAAACAAAGGTCATTCTCCTGCAGCAGGGGGTTACAAGGACCAACAGAGATGTTTCAAACAAAGGTCCTTCTCCTGCAGCAGGGTGTTACAAGGACCAACAGAGATGTTTCAAACAAAGGTCCTTCTCCTGCAGCAGGGGGTTACAAGGACCAACAGAGATGTTTCAAGAGTTGGAAACAACACAAGAGTTTGCCCTTGATTTTTCCTCCCCAGAACGAATATTCTGTGTCAAGCCATCTGTTGGTCTGGCTGTCTGTCTATCTCTACAAGATCCTCGGTCATAGGAAAAGGCAGGAGGGTTTTAGGGGAGACAGTATGGAGGACCAGCCCGCTGCCAGCAGTCAGGGGGCTCTGCCACCAGAGCCGGTCCACTGCTGCCAAAAACCAAGAGGGGTTAGTGAAAGAACACGCCACCTACAAGCACACGTAGAGGCTCCTGAGGACGGAGCCTGTATGTGTGCTTGTTTCCCTGATGTCTGGTGGAGAAGCTGCACAAGTGTGTCACTCGGTGAGTGAGTGCACACATGCAGTGTGTGTTTGTGCTTATGTGCATGGCACGTAAATGTGTGCGAGCGCATGCGAGTGTTTGTGTGTGAGGTATTAGAATCATCTGCCGACAGGGATATTGCCCCTAAAGCCAGGCTCTATGCCTCACCATGCTAATGAAATGGGAAGCCATCCACACAGCAGGATCAGACACAGAGGTCACAGAACCCTCAACTATCAACGGAAAGAAACATGCATGTAAACACATAGATATACCACCCAAGGATCTAACCCCAACAGTTGAGGATTGTACAGAGGTGAGGACTGTGTGCACTTAAAGAACACATTTAGTTCAGCAAGGCAAGACAATCCCCAGTATACAGGCAGTTAGCTTCATATAGCTATTGTTGTGCAATCCTTATTTTAAAGCCTATTAAATGTTAAACGTTTCCCTGCTTGCTTCCATCCAAGCCCAAATTTAACAACAAATGTGACCAGCGATGATTAATATCTGTGTATTGCTTGTATTGTTTGCCTGTGAAATACATGCAGCAAAACTTTTGAAATCGTTGTGCATGTGGTTCACCAAACAATCTCAGCATCTCCTGTGACCCTATATGATCCCAGGTAACCCAAGGGGGGTCCCGCATTGATGAACCACAATGACCGAATGGAAAAGGCATAAAAATAGATTCATAACATGTCAAAACAACAAGTTCTTACAACACTAAATACTCTGAGGGTAGGCTGGTTCCAGGTGTACATAGATATTTTCTGGCCAGCTTACTCAGAGTAGGAAGGGGTATTTATTGCAAAGTTTAAATGACAGCAAAAGATATCAATGAGCTCTACCTACTAATAATAACAGGCTGGTAATAAGGTAATAGTCATTGTATAGTTGTCCTTTCTACTACCTGATAAAACATGACAGCCCTATTTTGAAGTGTTACACAGTGGTGCAGCGCCACTGTTACATTCTTTGGGGTGAACCCGTGCTCTCACTGTCTGTTCCGCTCTGCACTCTCTCTCTCATCACTCCGTGGAAGCACGTGACGCCGTGTCTCCAAAGGGTAAGCTGCTTTAGTGCACCCGTGCGCGAACACTTGCATGTGACTGGGCTACTGGCAAATAGAACGCAATCATTATAGAGCAGTTGTGCGCTAAATCGAACACAACAAAGCGCCACATCCAATGGACGCATCTCTCCACAACATAAACAGAATATTGCATTCTGTTTTTATTAACATTTTTGGTTTGATATTTCAAAATGTGATGTTGGGATATTGGTATTGAGTCAATCTATGGTGCAGCCCTAGCTCCCAACCCCAAGGTACGGAGATACTGACTTGGAGTCTGTGAAAAGCTGGATGAATCACAACATATCTGGGCATAATGGTAGGGAGGCACTGACTTGGAGTCTGTGAAAAGCTGGATGAATCACAACATATCTGGGCATAAGGGTTGACTAGCAAGGGTCAGGAGGTCCTACTCTAACTGTCACTCTAACCCTAACCCTATATAATATATCATAACATAATAGAATATTCTACTTTGATGTTAAAGATAATATTTTTATGTAAACGATTTGGACAGCAGAAAAATGTATTATTTTATGCCAATTATAAATAGATAGGTATTAGTCTGTCAACCCAAATAACACAAAGGTAGGCCTAGCTTAACACCATCCTTTACCTGTCAATAAATACCCACAAACAATTTCCCTTGTAATTAATCACGACACAATAATACCCATTACACATTTAGCCAGTGACGCGTGTTGATGAATGCTCCGATGGCAGCGCATACCAAATCAGGCTAGCTAAAGACATTCACTCGCCCCACACACACACACACACACACACACACACACACACACACACACACCTTATTTGTTTCAGCCCACTCTGCCAGGACATCCATAGGAGAGCTGAACCCTGCCTGACACGTCCGGACACGCTCATGGACTGCAACTGCTGCAGTTTCACCCGGACCAGCGATCTACAAACAACTGCAGCCCGATTTCTCCCCCTTCTCCCCACACGCTGGCCCACATGATGCCCTAACCCTCGTCCTGTACCTGCTGGAAGCTGTCCTGTAAATACCAGTGGGACAACGAGCAGGATCTAACGGTGTCCTTACAGAGAGGGTGTGGCTGCAGATCTCTAATTGCAGGATCATTTCATAGTGACATGAGTGCCATAGATACCAACACATTGAAGGATATTAGCCTACATACCCATCTTAGTTTTGTTGCTCTAAAAAACAAGTGTCTAGGCCTAGTTGGCCCTGCTTCAGAAGCCATTTCTAATATATTTCTATAACCCAAACGGACTCACCAAGAGGGGACATAACGGGCTCCGTCTCACAATAGGACTGTTCAATCATTCCTACTAAAGAGCCGTTTAAAAACGTCACTCCTCTGCTGTAGATATACACATTATTACAGCCCTCCATCATTCAACCACACAAGGGAACAATGGCCCTTAGCATAATGCTTGACAAAGGCACAGTCAGTGGTGTTCTTTGGTGTTCTGAGCCAACGCATGCCGTGGTCTCCATGTATAATACACAGAGCATCTGTAGAACTCTCAAAAGGGCCATTTCCACCATTTTGAAGACTTTATGCAAGACCAAATGGAACCCGAAGGAGTACTATTGTTTGTTTGTTCGTTTTTTATTAGCTTAGGCTTAAGAATGTTTGGTACAGCCAATGACCGAGGTTCTGACCCAGGGCCAGCAAGTCCACACATGGGATTGCTTTTAGGAATACCACACACCATATCAAGTGGCCATGTGAACAACCAATTAACCCGGTCACACCTATTGCTTAATTGGACACACATTTTTGTGTCTATACACACATGATGTAGGTTGAGTCCCGTAATCCCTCGTTACTTACCAGGCAGTCTGTTCATGTTAACGCCCTGGGCAGACAGGCCAATACCCATGTACCTGTATGGAAACACGGGGCAAAGGTGATAAGAGACAAATTATATATACAAATGATATATATACCCACAATACCACGCACATCAAACATATCATTAGATAAGCGGGGTTTTCCTCCATCTAAATTCTTTGGTGGCCCCCAAAAGGATTTCACGTTCCGCCAAAGCAGAACCCTGACCTCCAAAGCAGAACCCTGACCTCCAAAGCAGAACCCTGACCTCCAAAGCAGAACCCTGACCGACAAAGCAGAACCCTGACATCCAAAGCAGAACCCTGACCTCCAAAGCAAAACCCTGACCTCCAAAGCAGAACCCTGACCTCCAAAGCAAAACCCTGACCTCCAAAGCAGAACCCTGACCTCCAAAGCAGAACCCTGACCTCAAAAGCAGAACCCTGACCTCCAAAGCAGAACCCTGACCTCCAAAGCAGAACCCTGACCTCCAAAGCAGAACCCTGACCTCCAAAGCAGAATCCTGATCTCCAAAGCAGAACCCTGACCTCCAAAGCAGAACCCTGACCTCCAAAGCAGAACCCTGACCTCCAAAGCAGAACCCTGACCGCCAAAGAGAGTTTCTTGAGAAAGCATCAAATACAATCTTCTCTGAATCAATTGATTTTGGGTGCAATGTGGTCTTTTGGCCAGCGGATGGCGGTACGTTGTAGACCTACTAGTAGCCAACCAAGTGCCGATTCTGGTCAGTCCCATGGATCAGAACGTCTTCAACGTACTGATTCTCAGGTCATTTCCACACAGGACCAGACCGTTCTTATTATCATCCAAGGGACCAGTCTGTTTTCTTTGGCACCCAAGCGAAATATCTCAACGCCTAAACTAGATCTCAGCACAATATATGTAAAAAAAGACGTCTACTAGAATTAGTAAAAATAAATAAAAACGTATATAGAAACTATAAAACCTACCAACAAACTAAGCAAATGCGGATACTGTTGCTGTAAATGCAAACTAAACATACAAGGATTCTCAGTAATGTGCCGCTATTCTCTTATGATGCTGAAGTCGTTTGTTTGTGGATCAAGCTACGTTTTGGACGAAAAGACAGTCTACAATGTAGGCTGGACGGAGAACAATAAAAAGGCGACCATGCTTGTCTTCTTTTCTTCAACGTGTTTGTCTTCAATCTGCAAATAAATGCTCACGCTTCAATTCCTGTTGTTTAATAGAATATTAAACAAGTTGCAATAGCGATTGGACACGGTATAGCCGGGGTAGCCTATGCAATGGGTAGGCAACAATAGATCAATTAAGCAACGTAAGACATTTAAAAATGCTAACGATTTGGTTGATTAAGACCCAGGTTAATTGCGGACATTGTCTATGTCGAGATGCAAATCAGCCATGATTTTTGTTCAACTCACTCCCTCTCCTGGTGTAGACGCGTTCCGAACGTTGGCCATCAATGACATCCATTCTATTCCGAGTGCGTGTTTAGCAGCTCAGTGGGCCAAAGTGAAATGTGTGTTCAGTTGACAGGTCTCCTTCCACGTAGATTCTTATAACTGGAAACTGAGCTCTTCATTTGGATTCAGCAGTGAATGCTTGAATGCGTTCCAATCAGTTAAAAAACACCCCCTCCTACACTTACCATCTAGACTTATTGAAATGTTGCTTTGCACTCAGAATTCCTAATCATCACACTGCCTCTACTGCAGCCCAGTCTTCCTGCAGTACCGTTACTGTGCACTGCAGTCTCTCGGTCTGCTGTCTGGCGTATTGAAATTAAATCTGTTGTGACTAAACAACGGATTTAACGGAGAGACAAGAGGTGAGGGCTGGAGAGACAAGAGGTGAGGCCTGGAGAGACAAGAGGTGAGGCCTGGAGAGACAAGAGGTGAGGCCTGGAGAGACAAGAGGTGAGGCCTGGAGAGACAAGAGGTGAGGCCTGGAGAGACAAGAGGTGAGGCCTGGAGAGACAAGAGGTGAGGCCTGGAGAGACAAGAGGTGAGGCCTGGAGAGACAAGAGGTGAAGGCTGGAGGAAGAGCAGGAGGGAGGAGGGATAGTGCCATTTCTTTTTAGGGTTCATGAAGAGTCACACCTCTAGTGTTCATTAAAGTTGCATTATGTACGATTGAGCCGCTCCCAGTTAGTAGGCAGGAGACGTTCAAAGAGTCAAAAACAGAGGTCTGTCCACTCTAACTGGCTGTGCCACCGTGTGACGTGAACCGACTGACTCAGCAGGGCTATGTGGGTGGAGTCAGTGGGAGGGGCTGTGGGAGTCAGTGGGAGGGGCTGTGGGAGTCAGTGGGAGGGGCTTTGGGAGTCAGTGGGAGGGGCTGTGGGAGTCAGTGGGAGGGGCTGTGGGAGTGTTGATGGTAAGGTGAGACACGCCCCCGCTGCAGGAGCTTCTTGTAAACAAAGCGGTACGGGCTGACTAGCATTTCTATTTGTGGAATGTATAAGTTATAGGATGTGATTTTATGGATAACATTATTTAAATCACTATCGATTAACATTGACTACAGCTATGTCCATGCAATTTAATTTTTACATATTGCAACTTTAATGTTGCTGAGAATCAAAAAGTGAGTCATTGATGTCTCCACAATGCCTTCCTCAAGGGCTGAGTAAGGAAGACCTCCTAATGTCCTGCTGGATTTCAGAACAACCACACATCTCATAACAATGATACGTGCTTTCCTAAAATAGGGTCAAGTGGTCAACATTTTAGCATTACCACATTAACCATGAATAATATTCTAGTAATAATCCAGCAAACCCAGATTGCAGCACAGCTGGTAAGATAAATGTTAAACATCTGGCAGAAACAAATACTGAGCTTCCACAACAAAGCTCTTTCTCTAAGCTAATGCATCAGCTTTTTAAGGAATCTCACTAAATGCATTTCTCTTTCCTTGCACTAACCCATACACTTGGATTTCAAACTGCGTATTACTTCTGCCTCCAGGACATGGCTTTATATATTCTAAGTGAGTGGTGAGTGATCAGCACGTGCGGCGAGGAGCAGCACACAGCAGGGATCAGTGAAAGCTGTAAGGAGATCTCTGGATTTCGGCGACTTGATTGGAGGATAGCAGGTGAAAGTCGATCCACTCACCCGTCTCGTCCTTTGCTGATAATCTTGACCTCAAAGTAGTAGATCCCACAGGCGGCAGGGATGGGATGTGTGGCGCGCACAGAGGCAGCATCTTTGTGGTTCTTGCCATGGCCTGCAAAAATGAAGAGTTAAAGTGAATTAAAGTAGAGAATAACACTAGAGACTAGAGAATAAAGTAGAGAACATATGGCTGTGGTCAAAATACCCTATATTACGCTATACTTTATATCATGAGCATATGTTATGATGTTATACTTTACATAAGTAACATATTAGCATAGAATGAACAAATATTAAATGTACTATGCTAGCAGTAAAAACAGCTTTTGTTTGTTCAGTACTCAAGTATTTGATAGAATCAGCCTGATGAATGTGTAACTTCTGCAACTTCTATAATGATGGTTAGACTATAACGCAATAGGCTCCTTACCTACCAGCGTGGAAAAATCCACTGGCCAGGCAATTGTTTTGATATGTAACCCAGAATTTTTGTACCTGCCCATTGGTCAAATATATCTGCCATGGTGGCAGGGGTTAATTAAGGGCCCAATGGCCACCACCAGCTGACCTTAAACTAGATTTCTCATCCATTAAGAAAATAAAATAAAACATTACTATATGGAAAATCCCTACAAGATGAATTGTGTTGCCCTTCATTTCTGTTTACGTGCCCTTTAAATTGTATCACTGCGATGTAATAGCCACATGCTCACAAGATGGTTGTTGTCGCTTTGACACAACGTGATTGGTAACTGAAAGACCTATCCCAGGCTGCCTTCTGATCCTAGAAGGTCACATGGGACGCAGTCTGGCCTCTGAATGAAGTCGACAACAATGGCTGGCTCATGGCAGCAGATCTACAGCTGGGCTCATGACATCACTTATCAATACACACAATCAGACAACTGTTCTTCAAATACAGTGAATGTGGAAGATATACAACTACATATCTGACTTGATATCACAAGCATACAATGAAATGCAGTCATTGTTCAGTTAGTCATATTCAAAAGGGCACTATACCCAGGTAATCAACACTTTTTACAAAGAAAAAACACATTGCTAAACTCCAAGTGCAGCTCAAAACCAGGACTACAAATGCAAGTGTTTTGGTCATTGTTAATAGTTTCTAAAAATATAATTTATATATATATTGCCACAGGGGTTAGGGTCAGGGTCAGTACTTCAAATGATTAGTCATAATGTGTATATTGCTAGAGGGATTAGGGTTCTGGCTCATTGCCAGAACTAGCGCTAGCCCCAAGTAGCAGTCAGGTAAATTTATTAGGACTGCCCACGCCTGATTATCACTACCCAATATGTCTGTCCAAATGTGCGAGACTGCATGTGTGTGCATGTAGTATATAGCCTGATGGTTGATGCACCTTTCAAGCAATCTATTTTTAGTCAAGCTTAGTCCTCGTTGTAAAAGCAATGCTCATTGGGCCAACGGACTACACATACTAGTTAGTAGTACATGCATCCGCTAGGTCATTCATACGTATGGGAACCCAACAACAGAGATAGCTGCTCCCTCAGGGCCAGCAAGGGCCCCAAAATACACCCAGCAAATATTGCATCGGCTACACTCAGCAGAAACGTATGGGGGGAGTGGTGGCACTGGGAACTATTTCACATGATCACTGGGAAGATCGATCATACATTTGACTGTTTGCAGTATGAATTGACATAAAATAGACTATAAAATACTTTGCTCTAAATGAATGTTTCCATTCAAACCAGCTGCCCAAGGTAAGGTTAGCTACCATTCAAACCAGCTGCCCAAGGTATGGTTAGCTACCATACAAACCAGCCAAAATTAGTTACATTTTAATATAAAAATGGTGGGCCATTTCAGCCTAAACAATAAATACATTCTCTACTAAATTGCAGTACCTAAATAGTAACCTGCAACCCCACCTCTCCATAGCCACAGCACCACACAACAAAAGGTGAGGTGACCTGAACTGACAGCCCTGAAGCTCAGGGTAAAGGTCACAGGGACATATGCCTAAACCATCATACTGACAAAACCTAGTTAAAACCTATTAAGACCTACAACCTGTTGGTGGGTTTTACCCCAGGAAGCTCATTACACGTGCCTACGAAATGATGATTTCATAAAGTGTTTCTGCAACATCATATGCCTAGCAAGGCACACTGGCCTTGAACAGAGATAATTGGATCTCCGGTCAAAATAGCGTTCAAATCACCAGGGTGAGAACGCAGAACCCAGTCAGAACAACCTAGTGGAGAATGTTTTCATATCGTTCTACCTTTGCAAAGGCTCACTACACTATCACATTGCTATTATACATACTCCATTTGGCCCTTGTGATTTGTGTATGCATATTATAGAAAACAATAAACGAACACGAACACACACACACAATTACGTAATTGGTTTGGGGGGCTGATGATCCAATAATTAGCTCTAAAAACAATTACATTGGGACTTATTATGTGAATTGAGCATTATTTCACCTCAGAGTTACTTTATGTAGTGTCTTAACGCCTGAAGTATTACTAGATCGATGAAGTTGGCCTAGTATTAAACGCAGAGGCCTCATCCCGTCTAGCAGCTGTCCTGAACGAGCTGACGGGCCTGGGGAAGGAGGAATGGCAGACATGGAAAGCAGGTTGTTCTGCTTTGGTGCTGCATTCATTCTGAACCACAGTGGCATGTTTGCATCCTGATAGGAAAAGGACTTGAAACGTCTGAACGACACAAACACTCGCGAGAAAACAAACACAATTCCATTTAATCGTTCGTTGTTCTCCTGTCACTATATCACGGGAAATAACGGGTCATTCCACGTTATAGCCCGTTTGTGTAAGGAACGAAGGGCGTACATGTCACGTAGTGACATTTTGTAACTTAGTTGAACAACAATAACAAGGACAACTAGAACAGCTAGTGTAGCGTGCTAGGCTAGCTACCGAGCTCGAGCAGTCGCTCGGGGATAGCATGATGATAGCTAGCTCCTATGTGTTGTGGATGGCATTAGTTAGCTTGCTGGTTGTCCAGCAGCTTTGCGACGTTATTGATTGCACTGCTACCATCGGATTTCTAATAGGGAACTCACAACGTTAATTCTAGTAAGAAGACAGACAGTACCATAAGGATACAACACCTTTACATGTAAACTAATAAATAAATGCCATGTTTTTGAAGGTTAAATCACAAAAGACTAACTGTCGCGACCTGTCAGCCATTTAAACATTCATCCATTGCGAAAACAAGGAAAGCTCATTTAAAGCAGATTGAACTGGGCTACAGATGCCCCCCTCCCAACACACATGTAATAGTGTAGTGTTAGAGGTTCGACGCTTCAGTAGCCTGTGACCCCCCTTCCATCCGCAGTACTTTGACAGATTGGATCGGAGACTCTTTGGCCCCAGAGACTCTCAGATCAAATGATTGTTTCCAACTATTTGTGAGAGATGTCAAGGCTTGGCCAACTTGCTTTCTAACCTTTGTAATGCACCCGCAGATTGTTCTGTGAAAGCCCAATATAGCTGTATTTATCCTTGGGGCTCCAAGATCGGGGTAAAGGGGTTTCTTCCTCGTTCACGGCCGGGTAAAGCCGTTTCAGTCGCTCGTTTAGTTCGTGCTCCTGGTAATTAAAGGTAGGGTCTCCTAACAGCAAGCTGCCCGCTCCGCGCTCTGCCATTTTTCGCTCGGTGATGTCTTGTTGGTTTCTCTATGGCTAGGTTTCTCTAACCCTAGGCTCTGGCTCAGTCCGTGGAAGTAATACTCAGAGAGTGAGAGCAAATAGCTGTGGTGTGACATCCCCGGATAACCAGCAACGCTCATTACTGTAGTAATGCACTATGAAGTTTGGGTACTGTAGTTCAATCCCAGTCCCTTCCGTCCGCAGTGTTTTCTAAATGACTACATGGCTTCAGTTAGTCTGCTGTCTTCACCTTTCCACTGCAGGCCTGCTGTAGATAGGAAATGTAGTTTTTCTCGTCTTTGTGGTTATAATGTTGCAATATTCGCACTGAACACATGCCAATATAATAAAACATTTATTGAATGTTGACTGGATCGAATTGTTTGTCCATATTACTTTACACAGGTAATGGAAAAGATGTAATGGGAAATGTAAAGAGTAATGATAAGGGATTATGATACGTAAGTTAAATTAGCCTACTTTAGGAAAGAATACCCAATTTCCATTGTATATAAAATAGGGTCATGTCATGCCATATAAGGGCACAGATAGCTTCCACAAAATAGTGAATAAATAAATAATAGTAAAATGCTCAATTTAAAAAGATCAATACATTTTTGGAAATATAGTAAGTCTGTTAAACATCAGTAGGCCTACATGTTATCAAGCCTGTAGTTAAAAATAACTTTTTTTTCAATCACCCATATATGTTATATATATATTGATTTCTATCTCTCTCTCTCTCTCTCTCTCTCTCTCTCTCTCTCTCTCTCTCTCTCTCTCTCTCTCTCTCTCTCTCTCTCTCTCTCTATATATATATATATATAATATTATTTGCATGTTCTCAGGGGGATATTGCTAAAGCTTTTGCTACAAAACAGTTCACAGCTTTAAATTTTTACTCAAAGACAAGAAAAATAAATGTAGTAGTTCATCCTATGTGGCACTGTATCATTTGGTGCCATTAAAGATTGTTTCCATAATTATTATTATTTTGTGATAAACATGATTCATAAATCTCTTGAAATCATAAATCAAGAGAGAGAGAGAGAGAGAGAGAGAGAGAGAGAGAGAGAGAGAGAGAGAGAGATTTTGTGTTCAGTATTCATATTGCTTTATTTCACATTTCAGAGTTCACAGCTTTAACCTTTTACTCAAAGATGAGAGAAACGCATTTAGCTAAGAACGTATGTTCGGTATTGACAGCACTGACAGTATTGTATGAAGGAATTCAAAATGAAAGAAAAAAAAGAACATTACCTCCGTTATGATTGAGATGAGCTTACTCTGGGACTGTTTCATATTTTATAAAACACATCAAGGCTGCTTCTAGTGAATGTGACAACATTGTAATCTTAATCTGTAATCTTACTACCAGTTTTACTGGATAGATTTATGTCAAAAGTTGAGCATATGTAGTACATAATGACATGGGCATTTTTAAAAAGCTTCCATTTTTAATACAAGCAAATACAAGCTTCTTATTGTTTGGATAAAATGCTTGATTTCTTCAATTCTGGGTATGTTTTCCCTTCCTTTTGTGTTTCAGTACAGAGAAGAAGCTTTTGTTGGTGGTTCTTCTTGTTGCCTCTTGTATTCTGCTAAGACTATGTGCCAGAGGGTCTTCTCTGATGTTGGGCACCAAAATGTATTTTCTCCCTCGAAATCGGTGTGAACACAAATGCTAATTGTGTCCGATTGAGTGTGTATGAGGCAGATTGAGTGTGTATGAGGCAGATTGAGTGTGTATGAGGCCGATTGAATGTGTATGAGGCAGATTGAGTGTGTATGAGGCCGATTGAGGGTGGAATGAGTTGGTCTTCAGTAAGCTGCCGGAGATGCTAAATGATTGTAAAACGCTCTTTTGGACTTGGAGCAGAATAACGGGACTGACTCAGCTGTGGCTGAACGGAAAGTGTACTCCCCAGAAATACATAGTGAAGGGTACTGGTTTAAATAGTAGACCCACACTGGGTCTAGAGCAGGACCATCACGATCAACATCAAGGATTTGTGGGACAGATAACAGATTTTTCACGTTTGGGACTGTTTTATCTGATTGTGAAATTGGTTCTTAAATTAGGGTGAATTCACTTGTCCCGGGGAAAATTCTGAACTGGAAGGCCCTATAGTATGAAAAAAAGGGGGAACGTTGTTGTCCAAGACTTCTAACAAATGCATCTCACGCACTTATCCAATACAAGTATCCAATACATTGTGGTAGTATTGGAAATGCTGATGCATTTTTTAAACTTGTCTCTCTGTTTTCTTTTAATCTCTTCCTCTGATTGTGTAGCCGGCATCTCTTATTGTTTGTTCAGCCCCTTGTCCACCAACTGTTGTTTTCAAGTGTGCTATAAATAATCTCGAACTTAAACTTGATCTTCTCTTTCGTTGTAGGACCAAGTTTCTTCTATTTTTCTATTTTGCTCAAATGTGTCCAGAACCCACATTGGCCTATCTTTCTCTTTACTGTATGTAATCAGTGTGTGAGTGTAAGGCCAAACTAGTTGTTATATGAATGAGCTAAGGCTATGCAGTAAAAATGCAGTGCCCACCTACCTCTACCTCGACACCTTGTCCCTGATCACCACCGCGTATGAGAAGATCTCCCATTCGTTTTCAGTTCCATTAAGAATATGAAAACCTTTAAATGTGTAGGTTAGTAACAAGACAGAAGATGGTGTGCCTGGACGATGCAGCCGATGCTTTACATCGGTGACACAATCTTTACCTTCACAGACAATTGATTATGTGTGTGTATTTCGGATCCTCTTCTCTGTATGTGTCCGAGAAGCGCATCACAAAGGTTCTGGCACACAGGAGGGATGGATCAAAGCCCTGTAAACCACAGTTACTGGAGGACGCAGACGACAGGAGGGAGGATAGGAAGTCTGTTTACCAGTTGCAGAGGCTGCAGGCTGCAACAAGTTAAGAGTGAATATGACAGCCCATGCTATAAGACCATAAGAGAGAGAGAGCAGACTGGCCAAAAGTAATGACTATCGCTTAACCAGCACTGAATATGTAACATTATATCTATTTTTTCTGTTGACACATTGACTTATCTCCATGTGGCTGGAACTACTAATTTATATGACACTTTTTCATTGTTTCAACTGGATAGACAGCATAAACTGTAAGTTACAATGTTTTATATACACTGTTGCTGTTCCTAACTAACAACGTTTTATACAAACTGTAGCTGTAACTAACTAAATATGAATATCCCTGTGGTCCCTTTCTCTTATTTGTCATGCAATGCATATTTTGCATTTTGCATATATAATTTTTTTCTGACACACACACACACACACACACACACACACACACACACACACACACACACACACACACGTAGAGATGAGTCTTAATAAATAGACAAAGAAAAGTCCAGTAGCTCTCCAGTAAGATACTGCATGGAGGTAGAAGAGGACATGACGCACTGAGAATAACAGATGCAAGTTTCCACTTAAAGTATAAAAGTCTGGACACTCCCCAGGGGGATTTCCTCATTTGACTGTAGTTCATATTGTCACCACTAGATGACGACAATGTTTAACGTGGTTGAAACCAGGCGATGCACATAAATGCACTATTTATTGGCATTATATTCCTGTTCCTTGAGCTTTACATATTTGATTTGCTGTTGACAGTTTCAGACGTGTGCGCAGAGAATGCAGATGCTCTTGAACCCAGCTGTAAAGTAAGATGTTCTCGTCTAGACCACACCTGGTCAGAGCGTGCGTTCCAGGTGATCCTATAGTACTGATGAGCCATGACAAAGCAACCATGATAAAGCAGACGCTACACCAGATCGCAAGAGCCACTACTGGGACAAACATTTATATCATCAAGGTGTCAAGGTTAAAAAATGGGTTTCCTTTATGTGTAATGCTTGGGTCGTAGGCTGTGAATGGCATAAGTAAAAACAAATACAAAAAAAACATTATTTGGTGTATTTCAGCCCTGATATCGTGAGAATAGAAAAGGGAATAACCAGAAACAATATATATATATTGCTAATGCAGTACAGTAGGCGTTAATTCACTATCCTATCTGACGGGTCCACAAGCAGGAGGTGGGAGCACCAGGGAAGCAGGAGGTGGGAGCACCAGGGCTGACTCCCTCAGCAGAACTTGCAGATACAGGCTATGTTTTGGACTGCCGAACAGCTTTGGCAGGTCAGTCTAGAGAGGATAATAATCTTTGATACCTAGAACATATTTTCATAATTTAATATTAACACCTGGGTACATGATGTTGTTTGCACTTTGTTATTAATATTTGTTGCATGTCTTCCACCACCAGAATTTGAAATGGTAGGCCTAAAAAATAAATATAAGAAGTGTCTTATTTGTTTGGATATTATATGAGGCTTACCTACATCGAACCAGTGAGCTAAAGCTGTCAAACATTTCCACTGCACATATGTCGAATGTAGCATTTTAATCTGGAATTGTTACTATTGTAACCGTAAAATAAAACGGGCGGTCGATTTTTGGTGGAAATAGTTCAGCGTTTTAAACTACTAATGGCAACACATTTTGGACTCAAACGGCCATGATTCTTTGGGCGGATTACGCTTCTCAGCGTGCGTCTGTCGTAGACGCGCGTAGCAGAGCAGACACACTGGACTGTAATCGCTATACACGGGCGGCTGGCTGGTTTACGGTAAGTTCCTTCGATTTAAACCTTCATATGAGCAATGAATGGATATATAATGCAAATAAAAAGTCTAGCGTTTCGTACGACCATTGAACGAGTGGGAGCCAGCAGAAAGCGAGAGTCCGGCTGCACCGGTAGCGGGCGGTCACGCCTATGTGTGGTGCCTGCAGCGGACCGGACCGTGGACACGGGCCGGAGGACAGCGAAGAAGAGGCACAGGGGAGGGACACTCCGAGCACACGGGATATTTATAGAACTCCGTGGAACAAGTACCTACATGCTGAACAAATATCGCGACCGACTCGTGTCCGAAATGGTGGTCAGGCCCGTGTAGTCTAGCTATTCGTGCTATACCTTTTGTCAATTGGTTGATCGGGACCTCTGTAAACGGTCGGGATCTGGTCAGTGTTAGCAAACGAGCTAGCTAATGCGCTAGTAATAACGAGATGTCAATGACTTTTAATCTTTCCGTAGTGACTGGATTGCCCCTCTTATCAGTAACTTGTGCCGGTCTGTTGATGGCTTGTCGGGGCTTTTGGTTTGTCGATCGTATCGAGATCAGCTCGTTGAACTGTAACAACCTGACCCCATGGTTTATTTGTAGCCCCCATGGCTCACACGGTGTAACATGTCACTGGCTGTGTCACCAAAGGGACCGAAGAAGGCCCAGCACAACTCAATATGCTCATGCTTGCACGCCTGGGCGATTTACACAAACACAAGCCAATGTATTGTGAATGTAATATCCACTAGGAAACACAGTCGTACTTTCCTAGGTCCACAGCACTTTGAATTGTGTTGCGTCAGTTAGTTGCATACCATGCATTTTCTAGCGACCGCACCCCCTTTCATAATCCCAGAGAAGGCATATGTTAAATGTCATTAGTGTTGTCAGTATGTCAACAGAACATACACAATCTTTTCATGAAAAGAGTTATTCCACTACCAGTCAGGATTTCTTTATTTATTACCAGATATCCTAAGTTACACCCCCAGTGATGTAATCAGGGCAATAACATATACATGTATTATTTGGTATTTATTACATTATAGGTTTTAACAATGTTGTTGTTAATGTTGTTGTTCTAACAACAAAAACATTATTGTTCAAATGTAAAGGTATGTGTGTATATTGTACACATTGTTGATCACAATGCATTTTATATATGCTTCAGAAACCTTATAAAACCAAACGTCTGCTAAAGAGAACGCATGAGCTGATTTCCCTGTGTCCCCTCCAGTGCTGCAGGGTGATTCAGGATGGGGGACAAGCCTATATGGGAACAGATAGGATCAAGCTTTGTGCAACACTACTACCAACTTTTTGACACTGACAGAACACAACTCGGATCAATCTATGTAAGTTTTGAAAACCGTCAATATATTCTGTAAACCATTAAGTCTTCTTCTGGATGTGTGCTCTCGTCTTTTTTAGCCACTTGATGAACTAACATTACTCATCTCGAAGTGTGATTTTGTTTGTCTGAAGGTTTACATCTTTTTCACAAATGATCCTCCTAAAATTGTGTTAATACACACTAATACACACACACAGGTTGCTGCTTTAAGGTATAATGTGTGACATCTCCATATTCAAATATCTAAAAACAACTACATCCAAATGTTTCAAACAATGTTTAAATCCAGAGAAATCTGTGGTTTTTTCATTTGGTTGCCTGTCAATGGTGTCACTATTTTACCCCCTAACTTCCGGGGAAACAGTGATCCAGTAGAGACCTAATTTATTGATATGATATTTCGATATCAATCTAGTTTATGCTACAGCGTAAGCTAGTAGCTTGTGGTACTATGAAAAGTTTGTCATTCCAGCCACCAAGCCAATGCGTACTGCAACGTTATTGTACAACTATGTTTAAATCTTTATTTTGAGTATGATTATTTTGACCATGCATAACAACCCTGGGCTATCCCAGGATTGAATTTGCTACATACCGTTAACTGCAGCTGTATGGGTAGTAGTTTAAAAGTTAACGTTACCTTAGCTAACGTTTCTTGCGGCTATTTCCATTAGAATATAATTACAAAATGTGAATAAACGAGACTTACCGTAACACGAATAGACCGTTAATACATTACCTCGTCCGTGAACATGATTCCTTAGTGAGTCAGTCTGATACATTTTTACCGGCAATAGTGGTGAAGAGAACAAACAAGAGATCCCGCGCTTCTTCACAACGTCATCAAACTAGGTCTTTTATCATTATTTGATTGAGATGTGACATATTATACCTGACCTGTAAGGTATAGTCTTCTTGCAGATGATCTATGTCTATAGGACAAAGGCTCTAGATGGGTTTTCTGCCCTTTTCTCATTGTTAAAGCACATCCTCTTGAATCATTGTTCTGGTGTTGAGAAGGCAGATGTGAAGCTTGTGTGATACCCTTCTAATGTTGTCTTACTTGTGTTTTCTTTCTTTCTGTCTCACTTCTGTTCCCTCCAGATTGATGCATCATGCCTTACGTGGGAGGGACAGCAGTTCCAGGGAAAAAGAGCAATTGTTGAGAAACTCTCAGTGAGCTTTTTTTATATTTCAAGTGTATATATTTTAGGAGTGGCAAAGTGTGAATGATAATAAGCTGACCAAAAATAAACATAGCATTTTATGCATGTGCTGTTTAATGTAGGAATCACTTTTACATCATGCAACCATTATTATTCATTAGTCTTGTTGTTTCAGATTAACATTATTATTTGCGTTCCACCCCCGATTCCTATGTTCTTTAGAGCCTGCCCTTCACAAAAATAGCCCACAGTATAACTGCACAGGACCACCAGCCCACCCCAGACTGCTGTATCCTGAGTATGGTTGTAGGGCAGCTAAAGGTGAGTATCACATTGACCGTGATGAGCGCCCAGTTTCATGAAGAAAGAAGTACTCTTTCTCATGTTGAACCTTAAGTCCTTAAGTCTCATGTCCTTAAGAATGTGGTGGCAGCCTTTGATCTTGAGGTGGTATTATACATTTGTATAAAATATTAATAATATATAACTAATATATTTACAGTGAAATTCAAATAGACTTTTAGCAAATGTCCACAACCATATTATCGATCAACATTTTAGTAATTTGACATTCAAAAACAATCAAATATATTATAATATAAGAAGGAGATGTTGAAAAAGCCACTTTGTGAAGAATTTCAAAGCAATGCCTGTAAGAGTTTGATGTTAACTTTTCTCCTGTGTTTTTGTTCGCAGGCAGATGATGACCCTATCATGGGATTTCACCAGAGTTTTATCCTGAAAAATATTAACGATGCATGGGTGTGCACCAATGACATGTTTAGGCTGGCGCTCCACAACTTTGGCTAAAGAGCATCACTCAACCCTGACGAGCAGGTACGAGTGCCCTCTCGAGGTATGGGAGGCGCAGAGGAGAGAAGGGAGGGAGGAGAATCGAGGGGTGACTCTTCCCTCCCTCCCTCCATCTTATTCAGTCCTGTTTGACAAACACCCGGATTCTTGATGTCAATCACAGAACTTGCTGGTGGTCATTTTCAAACCACCTCATCGAGTAGAATTTTTTTGGGAGCTGGCTGAAAAATCAGATGCCCCTGTCTGCCCCTCCACTGATCTGCATGACGCTGGAAGCCCTCATTACATTATCTACCGTCAAGCCAGAGCAGAAAGACATTTGCTACCTTACTGACGCCATTCACTGACTTGGTTCAATTCTACTCTGTTCCTACTAAGCAGTTTTTCACTTGATTCTGCTAAAAGAGCTGTTTACTGATGATGATCTGTGATGATGTTCATTTTAAGAGATGCTACTCTTCAGTTCACACACCTCTTAGGATTATTTTAGGTAAGTTGTGTGCATTTTCACACATCTTAGTAGGTTCTATAACTAACCCTTATCTTCTAAAAGATGGATACATTTGCCATGATTCATGTTGTCAGGCTTCGATTAAGCTATCCAAAGAATAATGAAACTTGACCCCACTTTGTCTTTTGCTTTGATGCTCGCTGAGAGTAAGATGAACATCACAGCCAATACAATAAAACCTGGACTATTTCGTAATGGTGTGGGGATGTGTTTTTTCCATGGAGTACAACTATTTTAAATGGGCTGGCTATACAATTGAATAGTTTGATGTTGTTGTTTCTTTATCACTAGACCTTACCCAAAATGACTAACATTGTGTAGGTAAATGTAGCATCTGGATCCATTCAAGAGGATTTCTTGAGTCTGGGAGTGGTGAAGGTCTTCTGTTTTATATATGCAGCAGTCTGGGTCCGTTGCACTGAACTTGTTTTGAATTAATTATTAAACATAAATACGCCAATAATATAACGAATCACTTACAGTATACATTAAACTGCATTTAGTTAATATCCACATTGTTAATGTTGTAATTGCAAAACGATTTTGCTGCACATGTGGAACTCGTGGGGTGGACAAAGAATCTGTGGATCAAGCCGGAACCAATGGGGCATGGGCCTTTCGGAAGACGTTCAGTGCAACGGAAGTTTAGACGGTTGCTCGGGGTGAACGGATTGAGCACTGACAGCATCGCACAAATCACCAAACTATTTTCTCCCCTAAACGAACCCAGTTTCCCCTTCCCTGACCCATGGCTTCTAATTCCAACATAGACATTGAGGGTGCTACCCAGCATCTTCGGGACATCCTCAAACTTGACCGCCCAGTGATCAGCGCCGGTAAGGTGGCAGCAGAATGAAAAGCGCTACGCGTTCTAGGCCGCATAAGCTAATAAGATGCTAGCTAGCTGGCTACATTGCTAGCCTTTGCTCAGTTGTCCGCATTGGTTTAACATTGACTTGCTAACGCTACAACAGTTGCGCTAGCTTGATAATATTAGCTGCCTCCTCATGTGATGCGGACAAGCTGCCTTGACAATAAACCAACTATTACAAAGTAGTTGAAAGATAAACCAGTGGTCCAAGGTATAAGCGGCCGACAAGGCGCCATACATTAATTGCCGGCATGCAGCCAGGTGAAGTTAATTAACCGTAACAGTTAGTGTTGGACGTGTTAAACCGAAACTACGTTGGGCGTTGAGGAACTTGTTTGCTAGTGAAATGTATTTGTAATAGATGTATATGATAAATGTAGCTATTTTTAGCTAAGTTCTATGTATTTTTACAATTTAAAGGCTTGTTGCATTAGTGCTCATACTCATGGACCGACTGTGTCTGATACATTACACTGATCACCTAAAACGGTTTAGCCTCGCTAATTGCTCAGTTTTCACCAGATTAACGAACCATACAGGACATACATTGTTAAACAGTGCGTATCAACGCCAATATGAAATTATTACATCCCACTGGACACGGCTTGAGCTGGTACACCAACAGCGTTGTGATCGGCGTCCATCCATCTGCTCTTGGATGTTGAAACGTTATTTGGGAGAGTTGGAGGAATGTTCCGACCTGTCCCCTATTACAGATATTGTAAACCATTCTTCAAGCAAACTAGTATAGAAGTTCTCTTCAAGTGGTGTGATTGTGTACATAAAAAGGCAAAAAGGTTTGACGGTTCTACTCGTGTTTGACATTACAGATCTGAAACCTAATAAACAGACACACTATTATAGGTCATTCTAACTTTCACTTTGGGTATATTTCTCCCTCTCAGATGTGGCATCGAGTGATGGCCCAAGAAAGACATCTTTCAATGGGGATCTGAATGGACTGCTGGGAGCAGCAGGTCTTCTAGGAACTGGTGACCGGTCAGCCATGGCTGACAATATTGGACCATGTGCAGCAGAGGGCAACAACGCTCGAGAGACTCAGATAATGTACGTTTCAGATAATGTACAGCAATGTTGAGAAACTTGGCAAATGAAAATCCTGGGCCCAATTCCTTTAATCAGATAAATCCTAAATGTGAAGGAAGGGCAATCTGGCTGCATTTTCAATTTCGGATCTGTAGTAAGGTTCACATCAACAGGATAAGTTGAGGAATACATCTGCACATGCTTGGGGCTTTGAAGACAATAGTATCACTAGCCCTACCTTCAATTAAAAACCCATGCTTCAAAAAATAATTTCAAGAGCAAAGACACCTAAAAGGTCATCTTTATAAGCCTGAATAGCACCAAACCACATTTGGTTTTTTAGAGACATAGCAATTTGTAATCATTTAAGATGTCCATGATGAATTCAAACTGAAGTTTGCTGTAATCTGTAAATTAAATGCCTTTTGTCCATTATGTTTAGACAAACGAGGCCATTTTGCAATCTCACCAGACTAGCGGCATTTGAAAGGGGCTCATGTATATCTGCAATGTATTTTAATATATTATATATGTCTTTGTTTCTACTTAAGCTGCCTGTCTGGCGATGATGGGTCCACTTGCATCTCATTTGTCTCCAACAATGTGGAGATTGTGGCCAGTCGAGATTCTAGCATCGACAGCAAGGCTCGAGGAAGCAACAAGGTAAGACAGCTACTCCAACTACTAGGACTGTACCTGACTCAGATTTGTCTAGGTTGATTTGTATTGAACTTGGCAGTTCAATACGATTTTATAAAATAAAAAAAACTAAACTCTACACTGTACAGGTTACCCGTGGGACAGATAATCCGTCATCACAATAGCTCCTACCATAGCTACTCAGAGGATACGCAGCTGTACCTGTCTTTCAAACCCTCTGACACTAGAAAACTAGCTGCATTACTTAGCTGCACATACCACATAAAAAGCTGGATGTCCCAAAACATCTTCAAATGAGACTGGCAAGACAGAAGTTGTCATCACAAAACAAATTCAGCTACTCCATTCCCAACATAAAATAGGTTCAAATAATCTGGGGGTTATGCTGGGTAGTAACTTGAGCCTGGACCAACATGTAAAGAAGGAATCCATATGTGTTTGTATCTCCAAAATAAGATCTGTTCTGCCCTTCAGTAACTCAGAGAACATGATACATGCTCTTAAAGCCTCCCGCTCTTAAAGCCTCCCGCTCTTAAATGTCTACATTGGTGGAAACGTGTTGAGATTTGGGCCGGCCATTCAATAACAGTTTTCTTTTATTTCTTGCATCCCCCCTAGTTAAAACCATATACTTTTTCCTTCCTCTTGGGTCCCCAGCTGAACATGTATTGCTAATAGCAATTGTGCTGTTGTCATCTGCTACTTTGAATAATGTCCATCTCCGTGGATCCTTGCATACTTGCTGACCCAGAAGTGTAGTCCGGCCTTTAAGATCACTTTATATAAATCTTTCTGACCTAAACTTAGGTTGATGAGATCGTTACGCGAGGGATCAATCAACAGTTCTTGACATATTATTTTGTTGTGTTGATTTACATCTTTGTGTTGCATACAATCAATTGCAGCACTTTTGCAGTTTTTACTTTGTCTATATCTCTCATTCGATCATATTTCAGGTTAATTAGAACCTGAAATATGTCCTAGTAAAGAATTTGTTATTTTAATAAATCTTTTCTCCTTCCAATTATTAATATACATATATATAAAGTAATGTCTTTACCTGTTTTATTCAATTGTTATTATGCATATAAAAACTATATATATATGATTGTTTGACTGCGTTAATTCAAGTAGACTCGGGGCTCTGAACATTGATTATTCTATTTACATTTTAGTATACAGCCCTGCTAATAACGTCCCACCCTCCTGCATTTACATAAAACAATCCTCCCCTCAGACAGACCAAAGTCTCTGCTTTCCTCAGAGTTGCCCAAATGTAGCGTGACCCTCTTCCACGATGCCACATGTAAACTGATCAAACACCATTTGTTTTTCAATGTGTCCACACAATTCCTGCGTCGATTTTCTTTCTTTCTACGCATTAATGGCAACGGTCAGCAGTTCCACAGCACTTTTATATTACAAGGACTAACATTAACCTTAAAGGTTAATGTTAGCCTGGATGTCATTAATGCAGTGCTTCTATTGGAGTCTTTGATTTGAATTGTTGATTACTGATTTCTGCAGGTGAAGATCCAGCCAGTTGCCAAATACGATTGGGAGCACAAGTATTTTTATGGAAACCTGATCGCTGTCTCAAACTCCTTTCTGGCGTATGCCATCAGAGGTGAGATAACTGGAAAGCATGCATGTGCAGCTTTCACATTACAAGTCTGAAGCCACAACATTTTCAACCTTGCTTTCATGTTTTAGCTAGTAGGGATGGCCAGCCAGTAATCCCCACATTCTCTTCCCTGTTGTATGTATTGCCGCGGCTAGCTGTGTCCTACCTAGTTTACTTCAATACCACATTGCTACTAGCTACAGAAAGGTGTGTGTGTGTAGTGTCAATAGCTCTAATATCGCAATGTATGCATACCGCTAGAAGATTTCATTTGTGGGGGATCTGGTTATTTGGCTAGATTGGTCACATTTATTTAGCCTGCCACCTTATCTACCTTCTAGTTTTGTTGTTAACAACCAGATTCTGTAGACCATCCATAATTATTTATGTATCTACAATCTGGAATGTATGCTTAGATGATAGTTGGCTGTGTTTTAATACTTTTGCATAATAAATGTAGGTCAAATAAGACCAGTATATGTATGTATTGTCATTACTTTGTTCATATCTTGGATATAATGCAACTTGAAACGAGTGGTGTCTTTATCACAGTTGCCTGCGTTTCAGACTTTCCTCCATCTTGTTTTTCTGTCCTTTCCCAGGAGCCAACAACCATGCGATGATCCGCGTGCTGAGCCTGGGCTCCAGCGATCGCTCCCTGCTTAAGGGCTTCACCGGGGCCGTGACGGACCTGGGGTTCGCCCACCTGGACTCCCCTCTCCTGGGCTGTGTGGATGAGGCTGGCAACCTAGTGATCTGGCAGCTCACCTGCACCAGCGGCAAAATACTGTATCCCTTCATGGTGATAAACGACAATACTTGAAGTAGAACTAACATAGGAGTAATCAAATGCTTTTATCCATTAACCAAATCAAACGCTGTTATGGGCCCATAAGGGGCACTAATGTAACACATTTACTTTTATTTAGCTTCCTATAGAAGACAAATATATGGAGTCAAATGGCACTGCACTCTGTTGGTTAACTAATAGCCTGCCTACGTAAATGATGCACCCATTTAATGTGAGATTATAAAGAGGCTCTTTACGAGTTTCATGGTTTATTTTATTCTAAGGTTAAGGTATAAAGGTTTTATTATATGCTCACTGACGGTACAGTTTGCTGGTGTAGGAGTCTCCTCCCCCTCTTCCTAAGCTTCCTTAACCCACATGCAACACCCAGTGACCAGGTGGTGGTCCACATCAAGAGGCCAGAGGACACCCCCCTCAACTCTCACCGCCGCCTCATCTGGTGCCCCTTCATCCTGGAAGACAACGAGGAGAACCAGGAGGACACCAACCAGACCCTGGCCCTTCTGCACGAAGACAGGGTCAGAGTTCATTGTCTTTCACCACCCTATCCGTGCTAGTCCCTGCTCATCTTTTGGCCCTCTGAGAATATGTTATGAATGGATCATGCCATTCCCTCCAGGCTGAGGTGTGGGACCTCGATGTGTTGCGTGCCAACAACGTCAGCTGGCCTGTGGAGGACTCAGAACTAAAGGATGGCCTCATCGTTGTCAAGGGACACACTCAGGTAGAACACAGGCTGTGGCCTCCCTAGAGGGCTGTGGCCTTCCTAGAGGGCTGTGGCCTCCCTAGAGGGCTGTGGCCTCCCTAGAGGGCTGTGGCCTCCCTAGAGGGCTGTGGCCTCCCTAGAGGGCTGTGGCCTCCCTAGAGGGCTGTCGCACTGCATTTTAACAAGGCTTGTTTTTTCACAGTCAGTCTTTGTAGAAAAACACTTTCTCCTGTTTTTCTAGCCAACATTTGTGGTAGTTAAAACAAGAGAAACCTTGCTGTGATGCATGTTACGCTTCTATTATTTTAAAATTCATTGTCTTCTAATTAGATGAATTCATTGCAGTGCAACTAAATCTCAGCATGTTAACGTTTGTTTCTCCAGCGAGTCAGTGAAGGCGCCCTGTCTCCCGACGGGACTGTGCTGGCCACAGCCAGCCACGATGGCTATGTCAAGTTCTGGCAGATTTACATAGAGGGGGGGCAAAACCAACCCAGGTAGGCGAGAAACCGAGACAAAGATCCACAATTTGACTTAATATTTAGCATCAAATATTAAGGTCAAAGGGTGATGGACACAGCACTCGTCCCTGTTAATTGTTTAATGCTGTGTTTGTTGCAACTCCATGTCCCACAGGTGTCTGCACGAGTGGCTTCCTCACAGCGGACGCCCCGTCTCCTGTCTGCTCTTCTGCGACAACCACAAGAAACAGGACCCTGAGTGAGGACTCGCCTCTGGACACTTTCTGTCCTTTGTCCTTTTCCAACACTTGTCTAACTTGTCTCCTCGTCTTTCGTCCCTCCCGTCTGTTTGCAGCGTACCGTTCTGGCGGTTCCTGATAACGGGCGCGGATCAGAACCAGGAGCTGAAGATGTGGTGCACCGTGTCTTGGACCTGCCTGCAGACCATTAGGTAGTCACTCCCCTCGCCGTTGGCTCTCACCATCACTTTAGACGTTTCCTGTGAAACCCTTTGAAAGTATTTGACATGAATCTGGTTGTTTGATGATGTGTTGTATATTTATGCTACATTTGCTACCGTTGTGCAGGTTCTCCCCTGACCCACTGAACTCCACGGTGATGCCCAGCCTGAAAGCCAGCCTGGACCTGTCGGCTAGTTTTCTCATTCTCACCGACGTTCAGAGGAAGGTCAGTCAGACGATGTTGATTGTGTCCCTATAAATCCTTGTCCCAATTACTTATTTTGTGTGTCCTACCTTCTGTCAAAACTAGTATGAAAGAAGAATTCCCCTTTCCTCAAAGTGATCGGAAGGCAGCCTTATAGCATGCTATCCGAAATGTGCTTAATACAAGCATTCACCCTCTTCTGGTGTTGTACGCAAAGCATGTGCTTAATACAAGCATTCACCCTCTTGTGGTGTTGTACGCAAAGCATGTGTTTAATACAAGCATTCACCCTCTTCTGGTGTTGTACGCAAAGCATTTAGATCCAAGCAGAGAAACGTACACCCAAATGCATATCAGGAGCTGATCATATCACAATTCGAGTCCCCTTTGTCCTCATTCCAGTTGGGGTGTTTTCACCAAGCCACCGTGTGGTGCCCGTCCTCTAACCCCACACAGGTGCTGTATGTGATGGAGCTCCACCAGGACCAGGAGAAGGGCCGGGCCAGCTTCACCGCCGTGTCCGAGTTCCTGCTCACTCACCCCGTGCTGAGCTTCGGGGTGCATGATGTCACACCCAGCCGACAGAGACACACGGAGGTCCTCCCTGCGGAGGAGGAGAGCGAGAGCATGACCGCTGGTACACACAGCCTAACGCGCTCAATACATTGAAGTGAACAGTGATCGATGTTCATCGATACCACTGTACTAATACCACAACTAGAGTCCATGTTTAACCTGTGACTAAATGAATTGGCTACCTTATGTTCATTTGTTTTGTCTTCTAGAGGGTAACCAGGGAACCACAGAATCCAAGTCTGGGATTCAGATAAAGCTCTTTTGTGTTCACACCAAGTGAGTGATTTCTAATGAGTAAACCAAACTTTCTACATGAAGGAATGTTGCATAGAACAAAGGATGCATCCTACCATTCATCTCTCTAATCATGTTTTGGCCATTGTTACAGGTCTTTACAGGACGTCCAGATCTGGTTCCAACCCAGACGTGTTTCTAACCCAGCTCTCTTCTTGCCCCATTCCGACTCCCAGGATGGTTTTGGTTAGTTGTGTTTGAGACACTTTTACAATATTAGACTGTCTATTCCGTAGTTATGCGGGGAAATCTATCAATGGCAGCATTGCAGACGTGTTTGGGCTTTGGAGGAAGGGTTGTAAATCAGACCCCTCAGCTACCCATGGCTCCCACCGGATCGTAGATGGAGAGCGCCTTACTGAGTCGTACTCCCAACCTCTCGGTACAAGTCTAATCCCAGCTTTTACCACTCCGCCCCCTGCAGGATCCTCAGACCACTTGACTGACCAGAGCTCAGACAAGGACTCAGGCAGTGGCTCAGAAAGCGACCTGAGGAAGATTCCATCGCTCCCGGCTCCCACCGACTTCCTGTCCATGTCAGATGCAGCTAGCGTGGCCATGCCCAAGCTAATGACCCCCGATGCCTTCATGACCCCCAGCACCTCGGTAGGAACTGCCTGCAGTACCTTGATGAACCCAAAGAAGGATGCTACTTCCTCTATTCATCCCAGTTCCTCTGCTTTATTTAGTGATTCCCTGTGAAAAACAGAGTCTAAGGGTGTATGTGTTATTCCCTGAACCCTCGCGTCCTGCCAGAGTCCATCTGAAGGCAGCTTAACGGCCTGTTGTCTCCTCCAGGTGCCGGCCTCGCCTGGCAGCAGCGCTAGCAGCCTCACTATAGTGACCGCCATCAGCAGCAACTCGGACTCCACAAGCAGGCAAGTCCTTCAGCAATATTCTGCTTGAGCAAAAATGGGCATTCAAATCAGGAAAGACGACGAAATCAAATGAGACATTTTCACTGGAAGGATGCTAGTTGTATGTGTAGATCTTATGACATAATAAAATCAAGATGTCCCTAATGGCTGGGAGGGCATCAGGTCCAAATCTAAGACCAACCTGTAGCTCCTTGATACAACATCATTTCTCACTCAGGATTCCCTGCTTTAGCGGTGGGTCCTCCTTTAAGAGTTTGAGGTTATTCTTCTTTGTTGTGCAGAGCTGTGGACGATGTGGGTCAGAGCCCCATTAGAACGGAGAACACCAGCAGCAGTAGCCTGGCCCTTTCCACCTCCACTGGAAGCCCAAGGGCTGCCTCTATACTGCTCCCTGGACTGGAGAGCCTGCCGGTAGGATGGCTCCCTACTCTCACATTTGTGGTACATTGTGCCCTAGTGGGACCGTATTCTTGGGTTAATTCAAACAATGCGATGCATCCACCCACATGTGGATGAATTCCCTTAATAAACCCGGGCGTCTCCTTTCAGATCCTGGCTGCCGTCAGCGGGCCCCTCTCTCTGGACGGTGTTCAGGTGCTCGATGCCCACCTCCTGCCTCACCAGGCCTCTCCGACCAGAGCCCGTTCCCCCGACGTCATCTCCTCGGCCTCCACCGCCATGTCCCAGGACATGCCCGAGGTGGCCTCCCAGACCCTGGCGCTCCAACGCGGCCTGGTGTCCAACCCGGAGCCCCTGGCCATGCCCGCCCTGCAGGCAGACAGCATGGCCTCTGCTGCCAACGCCCTGCACCTTCTGACCTCACCTCGCGGCTCAAACGTCAGCAGGTGAGGAGTCGCTGCTTGTATGTTGTAACGGCCGGTCAGCGCTGCGGGAGCTAACTAACCCTAACCCTAAACACACAGCCTGCTGCCGTTGGAGCGTGGCGGCGGAGCAGAGGGGGAAACCCTGCTGAGCATCACCCCTTCCCTGCTGGAGAACGCCTTGTCTCAAGAGGGGGCGGGCGGCGGCTCGTCGGACGGCAGCGTGAGTCACACGCCGTGGCCCGCAGCCCCGGATATCACCCGGGAAACCAGGAACAACCTGAGGGACAACGGCCTGGGCGACTGGTGAGTAGACACACACACGCGGGGTTATCAGAGGAGATACAAAAGGGAAGCGTGTGTTCAGACAATGCTTTGGCTCAGTGCTTTACGTCTCTGGTCACCTAGTTCCAGAGATGAGCTGAAGGACCGGCACATGAACTCCCCCTACCATAGACGCCCATATCAGCTGCCCCAGAATGACAGCCAGGACGCCAGTGCTGAGCAGAGGTACACCTCCTTCCCTCACTGCAGTCTGCTCATAGCATGTCAGATATGAATGACAGCCAGGACGCCAGTGCTGAGCAGAGGTACACCTCCTTCCCTCACTGCAGTCTGCTCATAGCATGTCAGCTATAGCAGCACAGACAGTCCATGGCAGGAGGACATGTAGTGTCATCACCCACAGTGACCTAAATGGGAAGCTTTGTTACTAGTTCCGCCTGGAAGCAATTGCTTACCTTTGTTCATGGTTATTTTACATTTAGTTTAGTTGTCAAGGACAATGTACAAAAAGTCCTAATGAGAAGAGATACATTGTACCATATTATAGCATTTTGCTCATTTCCATCCACAGTGTCTGGAAAGTTAACTTAAAATCAAGGTCCAAAAATGCATGGACATTACTAGGGCTGTAGTCAACCATAGAGAATCCTGGTCGACTGAAGTCCAACCAACTCTACGACCAATGGGGAAACATAAGAATCTCTAGATGAGCTTAATCGGTCACAGTGCACTCTACTCTACCTGCTAGCCTAAGGATCACGTTGGTGCTGTTTGGAGAAGGTCCGTGGGTTTCAGATAGACTCTGGGGCCGACTCTGTTACTGCAGAGCTTCAAAGGAGGTCAGACCAGACGAGCCACGGAGCGCTCTGTAGTAGATGATACCACGCGTCAGAAGATTGGATTTGAGGTTTTGTTCTGTGTATAGTATAATGGATCCCAATGGATGGCGCTGCATGCCAAGTCTGATCAGCCTATCAAGTGTTAGACACCAAAGGTGACAGAGCATCGCAGACAACATGAAAATAAAGAACTTAGGCCTACCGTTTTTAGAAAGCCAACTCACTTTTTGTCGTCCTTTTAACCAAACGCTGCCACACCGACTTATTTGACATGGTGTTGATTTGTAAATGTTCAGTAAAGATTAGCAGTCATCCTTAAGTTGAGCAAGTTCAAATGTGTGAGACCTCCTGTTTTTATAGTGGATTGCATTGAAGTCTTATTTATAGTCGACCAACCGACCACAACTTGACGGCCCTAGAAATGAAAAGAAAATGGTTATTAATAATATGTAAATGTCTTTCCCCCAATTTAAATCCAGTGTTTCAAAAATTCTGTAATTTTTTCAAATCATAATATTGGAAATTCAAGCTCTTCAAAGGAATAGAAATTACATGGAAATTGTCAAGGTAAAAAATAATGCCAGGGTAAAAGTAGGGTCAGAAATGCAATTCATAATATTGATCAGGATACATAACAACATAACTACTGCAGTAGCAGTAAATCCTCTGCCTAAGATAGACAACCACATGTGTAATGGACTCTTGTAGTTGTGTTGTTATTCTTCAAGTCTCGGCAGCAATGGGGACATTTGCAGAACATGAAGGAACCAGCCCTATGAATCATGGCTATGCTGGTGCAACATGCAGTGCATGCAATATGGTCCTTCTGCATGCAATGTATTCCTCTGTATTTCCTCTAGAACTACAGTCTTTGCTATATCGAGGTTATTTTGCACTGATATGGGGCATCAACGCTACCTGGACAAGGTGTCTCCCCGGGCCTGTGCTCAGTCTAACGCCGTCCATGCAGGGACTAACTAGCACAGCGTGTTCCCACCTGGCCTCACTGCTGGTGTCTCTGTTCCCTGCCAGTGACCACGACGACGAGGTGGCCAGCCTGGCCTCGTCGTCGGGGAACTGTGGCGCTCGCTCGTCCCACAGGCTCCCCGTGAAGGAGTGGAAGACCTCCCCGCGGGGCTCCCCCAAACTCAAGAGGAAGACCAAGAAGGATGAAGGGTTTGTACTGCAGCTCAGGAGGATTCATGGTTGGTTCATTGATTATTGTTTTCTTGATTGTTGATTTAAATCCTGTCTCTGGCGTGTCTCCCTTCAGGGAGTCTTGTCAGTCCAGGCTGGTCCAGATGGACCCTGGTCAGGTATGTTATTCATGTGATCTCTTTTACTTGGCATGTGTGGGATAGTTGAGTTGCCTCACACGCATTCTGTCAAATGTTATTTCCAATACAGAATCTCTTCACTCCAACTAAGTATAGTATCTCTACATCAGGCAACTTAATACCCACCACCATCTGTTTGACACTTGAGGACTTTGAAGTAACATCTTTACTGCGCAGATATGACATTTCATACCGTGATTCAATATTGGACCAGAAGATAAACGTATTGATCATTCAAGCTTAGACTTACAATAGTGACACTTCTTTTGTTTTCTCTACTAAAGTATAAATGATTCATGGTTGGAATGCTATACACGTCCACCCAGTCAGTTGTGTGTCATGACTGAAACTTTTTAAACGGCCAGAGGATAGACCTTAGACTCCGAGGATAGGAGCCGTCGAGGTAGAAGGGGAATTAGCATTTGAAGGTGTCTCTTATGTCTGTGTGCAGATGAATGCAGAGCTGCAGGAGGAGCTGGTGCTGCTGCTTCGTAGCCAACAGAGGGAGCTAGCGGACCTGCGCGGACACATGGACAACATGCAGAGCTCTGTCACGGCCCACGTGGAGCACGTCATGGCCGTTCACCAAGAACAAGAGCGTATCTTTCATGCTACTGCCAAAAGAACAGGGTTGAAGAGACCTTCATACGGCACTGGAGATGGATCAAACGTGTCCTTGGAACATCAATCACACGAGCTAATCATTCATGTATGATCGTCAGCGATCTGTCTCTTTGTCAGGCCACTTTGCTGTATTTTCCTCATCTAACGCAAAATATCCTTGCAGCTCCCTAAGAGCCAAGAGTTTTCTATTGTTTTCTATGTTCTCCTAATGTATTTATCAAGTTGGGCCGCTTGTCCCGCTGCACATAATGCAGTACTGCATATGCTAAAGGCTGTGTTGCCATGCCAACACCAGCTGTCCAGCGGGCGGTGGTGATCCTTGACTGTAGGTGTGGCCGCAGAACGCCGGCTGGATCGCATGCTGGCAGAGAGCCAGGGCCGACAGGAGCAGCTCCACCAGCAGCTCAGCCACGCCCTCAGCTCCTCCCTGACCAATCGAATGGACCGAGTGCTGAGGGAGGAAATGAAGAAGACCGTCCCGCCGAGTAGGAGACACGTGCAGATCGACTCTTACAGTCATATCATTTCAAATCGTTCAATTGTTCACACGTATTGTTGTATTTATTGTATCTTAATTATTAAATTCGTTTTCGTTTTTATACATCTCTTTAAAAGAAATCCACTTCTGCAATTTGGCAAGTTGAACCTCTTGAGTCTTGAAACACTCGTCTGTTAAAGAGATATTTGTATGTAGATGCAGTCAGTAGTTGCATTGTTACATCGGGGCGATTGGCACAGCATTTATTCCTGGTTTTTGTTCTTCTATGAATGGTTGTGTTAGTGGTTCTCCTTTCTCTCCAGCCATCTCCAAGAGCCTGGAGCCCGTGACCAGCCAGCTGAGCAGCACGGTGGCTGCCAAGCTGAGCGCTGTGGAGGCCACCCTGAAAGACAACCTCATCAAGGTGGTCAAGTCAAAGGTGTGTGTGTGTGTGTGTGGGAACTCTCCCAACGCTTTTCATGCTTCATGACTTGCAAGACCGCTGACTTGCAATACAATGCAAATTCACAAGAGTTCCTCCTGGTTTCCAGAACACAACAGACGCGATTGGACGGGCAGCGACTGAAGCACTGCAGGGAACCATCCAGACGGCCTATAAGGAAGCCTTCCAGACCATTGTGTTGCCTGTGTTCGATAGGGGATGTCAGGCGATGTTCCAACAGATCAACGACAGCTTCAGACAGGGAACACAAGAGTGTATGTTCCTCCACTATTTGTTATTTAGAGAAAGACACAAAGGCATTGCTGTCATTTTAAAAGACCAGTTGGCATTCAGTGGACGTCCCTCATCAGCACAAAAGTTGGACCCTTGTTTTTCTTTTAATATTCATGGCCGTTGCCATGGTGATGAAGCAGCGAGAGTACCCTTTGCCTGTCGAGTGTTTTTCACATCAACAGCCTTGCAGCCTTGTTGGTGTTTTTGCCAGGTTGTACAGGGCAAGGCTCATGCAGGAACTACGGCTGCATGCCGTCAAGTCTCTTGTGAGGCGTACCTCATGTGACCAAATGAAAGTCTTCACGGGACTCTGCCTCCGAGCCCAGGTGATGTAAACGAGGAAACAGACAAGCCTGTGCCGAGCCCTTTGCAACCCATAATTAATAAAACAAGTTGATGAAGGCCACAGGGGAGCGAGCGAGGCCAATTCTTTTAGAATATTCCTCCCTTTTAGAGGTCTCTCATTCAGGAGAGCCTAAAAAAAGAGCCCTCTGTGCTTGAGTTCAGGGTTTGTTTATCGGCGTTGTATAAAAGGCGTGCGTCCTTAGAAAGCACAAGAACACTCTTCAATGCAGCTTCTGATTGAATTTGGATTGTGGTGTGTATGAGAGCGGATGCTTATTCCAATGATGATGCCTGGTCAATGTTCCCTGGGCAACTTCCATGCTTGTTTTGTCAAGTCGTGCCACTGAATAGCTTCTCACAAGCCTTGAACCGTGTGCGTCTTTATGTTGAGACGTGTGGAAGGGGTTTAATTGATTTCATTGTAATAATTCAACTTGCTTTGAATTGAACAATCAATGTTTTGGCAATCCCAACTTTTTTGTCTTGTTTTGATGTGAAATAGTGAATAGTGTGTTGAAATCTGCTGTTTCCTCTCTCAGACATCCAACAGCTAGAGGCTCACCTTAAGAGCAGGAAGCAGAGGGAGCAGGAGGTACGAGACCCCGTGATTGGCCAGCTCCAGCAAATGATTGAGAATATCCAGAGCAACAACGACCAGCTGGCCAATAATGTCACAGCCAGTGTCCGGACAGAGGTCCAGCACCAGCTCCAGATGATGGTAGCAAAGTATGTACCACCACCACAAACACGAGTAGCACACTGGTTTAGTGTCCGAGGGGGCCTGCGCGTAAAGGCTGAACCCATCATTCAAAAGGTTTCCTATACATAGAAATGGGTTAGGACTCAATATAGACGGTTAGTATTCCCTGACATAAAGGCCTTGATTGCTATATTAATTGTGATTTGGTCCTTAGCAGTGTTTTGGGTTTATTCTATTTATTTAAATGGGGACAATGAACGAAGAATGTTATCTTTATATAAAACAAGGAGATATGTAATGCGCCAGGTTAAGCTAATCCCGATTTTGCACCGGTAGCACCTAGACAGGCATGTAAAATAGTCCCCACATCCCTAACCTAGACCGAGCCCCCCATGCCATCCCACCCAACAACACGGTTGCAGTTCATTATTAAATGTGCATTCATGTCTGTGGAGAAGCTAAATACTCCATAGGATCAGGTCTCATTGAACCCAAGCTTGAGATTTATATAAAGCAGCGCCTGCTAACCCATTTGAGAATAAGAGCATTGGTGTGGACTACAGCCTTTGCCAGGACCGCTGGCCAGCTGCAGCTCTATTGATGGGTTGAGGTGCGGGAACATGCAGCGCTTAACCCTTGGGGTAATGTACATCAATTCGATCCAGTCCCTTGATCCCATTACAATTAATTTCCATGGCCTCTGTGGTGGTATAGATTTGTTGGGAAGTGGACCACAGAACGAGTATTGCACAAACTTGCTTTCTACTAAAAGTTGAACATCTTAAAGACAAAGACGACACCTCATTACGGCAAAGTGAAATGAATTCAAGTTGGCTAAGATTGTGTACATTTAATGCGGTGCTTGCACTTGGACAAACCCGTCTGCCAGCCTGGGCTAACCCTTCAGCCTTTGACAGACCCGTCTGCCAGCCTGGGCTAACCCTTCAGCCTTTGACAGACCCCTCTGCCAGCCTGGGCTAACCCTTCAGCCTTTGACAGACCCCTCTGCCAGCCTGGGCTAACCCTTCAGCCTTTGACAGACCCCTCTGCCAGCCTGGGCTAACCCCTCTGCCAGCCTGGGCTAACCCTTCAGCCTTTGACAGACCCCTCTGCCAGCCTGGGCTAACCCCTCTGCCAGCCTGGGCTAACCCTTCAGCCTGCTCATGTGCGGCCGTCTCCCAGTCTGCAGGAGTCCCTACTGACCCAGGTGCAGCGGATCGTTAAAGGGGAGGTGAGCCAGGCCATGAAGGAGCAGCAGGTGGTGGTCACCTCCAGCATCATGCAGGCCATGAGGTCTGCAGCCAGCACGCCCGTCCCCACGGCTCACCTGGACTACCAGACGCAGCAGGCCAACATACTGCAGCTCCTGCAGCAGGGCCAGCTCAACCAGGCCTTCCAGCAGGTAACCATTTCTATACATTGATTCCCCGGTGAAAACACGATGACCGTACGTACATGCATAGATACGTTTAACATCTCTGGGTGTTACCCCTAAATATGGCGGGTACATCGCTATGTTCCATGTGACCCTGCTCTTAGCACCATCGATCTGCAATGTCACCTTTCTGTTTGTGTCTTGCTCATGTTGTACAGGTTGCCTGAAGCCATCTATTTCATCCTCCACCCTCCCGTTGTTCTGTTATTCACCCAGAAAGTGTTGTGGTCTAACGGTGTCATCTCTCGCCACAGGCTCTGTCGGCCACAGATCTGAACCTGGTGCTGTACGTGTGCGAGACCATAGACTCCCAACAGGTGTTTGGACAGCACCCCTGTCCCCTCAGCCAGCCTGTGCTGCTCTCACTGATCCAGCAGCTCTCCTCTAACTTAACAACACGTTCCGAGCTCAAGATCAGGTGGGTGAATGTGTTGTTCTTTTACCATCCCTGTCTTTGACTTCACAATCTGAATGGATCCTTGCTGCTGTAGGTCAGGTTTTACAGGTTGATGAGAGGGAGCCGTAAAGAGTATTTAAAGTATTTTGATAATTTCCTTGATTAATCGACTAATTAAAAAAAGGTTCCCATTTGATTACAAAAGCAAAACTGTAAACCAAATTGACAATATTAACACAAATAACAGTCAACAGACCTACATGTGTGATACACTCCATGTGCAGAAGATATATGCTCATTCTTCAATGAAGTGCACAAATACTGGTATTTTCTACGTTGCTTGAATGGACCTGATCTGTAAGAAGAATAATAAATTATAAGTGTTAACAGGCTTTGCTACATTAAATAGCTTTCACAACAGGCCGCTGACTATGGAAGTCTTCATCTCTCTCATGCACTCACAGAGCCAGCATGTGAATTATGCCGCTTCTAGTTAGCTTGTTTTCACACATTAAAGAGCAGACCAACATGTGTAAACATACACCGCGTGTGTATGTGTAGCAAAGTCTTCCCTCATTGGGTCAAACCTGTTCAACGTTTTGTGCCAGAGTTTCGTGGCGGTCAAAACCGCGCCTGAACAAAACTCAGGAACCTAATGCATCTGTTCTTATAATACAGCCGTGTAGCAGCGTAGCTAGTGGTTCAAGTTGTACCAGTGTTCCAACTAGGACCAGCACCTTTGGTTCAAAAACACGGTGTGGAGGCATGGGCTATGATGCGCTGCCCAGAGACCCAAACACACGTGTATGGAACTAGGCTTGTTCCAGCCCGGTCTCACTGCAACCACACTAGGGTTTGGTTCCAGCCCGGTCTCACTGCAACCACACTAGGGTTTGGTTCCAGCCCGGTCTCACTGCAACCACACTAGGGTTTGGTTCCAGCCCGGTCTCACTGCAACCACACTAGGGTTTGGTTCCAGCCCGGTCTCACTGCAACCACACTAGGGTTTGGTTCCAGCCCGGTCTCACTGCAACCACACTAGGGTTTGGTTCCAGCCCGGTCTCACTGCAACCACACTAGGGTTTGGTTCCAGCCCGGTCTCACTGCAACCACACTAGGGTTTGGTTCCAGCCCGGTCTCACTGCAACCACACTAGGGTTTGGTTCCAGCCCGGTCTCACTGCAACCACACTAGGGTTTGGTTGGCAGTGGCCCAGGACCGCCCGTTTTGGTCGGCACCAGAGTGCTATTGGTGTGTTCTCATAGGCCCAAAGGAGTAAGACAGCACTGCTGTTCCAAGCAGTTTAACATGTAGAGCGTTCCACCTGGGGCTTTCGTCCTGAGCAAGCCTGTGCACAGGTATGCTCATGCATTGCTGTTTCTCGTTTAGCTTGTTGCAGGCTAGCTCGCTTTTTAAAACAGTTTCACCAAGACATCTTGCAGCCCCAATAGCTTTTTCAATGCTTGGTTGCTTCAGTGCAGAATTGATCACGAGTTGCCAGGTATGGCCAGTGCAAAGCACAGAGGATCACCCATGCTTCTGTTTGCCGCAGCCATGACATCATCATTGTCATGCGTAATGGCGATCAGTTTGCAAGGAGGAATTTCATACCTGGCTGCTACCTCCTCCAACCGCTCTGCGATATTGGATGGTGGTAAGGCAAATTGACTCCCAATCATAGTTATGTAATCATGCAATGCCCAAGTAGTCTTCAGTGGCTCACCTGTCTGGGTTTGCACTGCATCTGCATACCACATCTAAGATTGGCCCTCTGGTGTCACTCTGCTTCATCTGGAGAAAAAAGATGAACTCTCAGCTACTGCCTACTCATAAATTGCAGTATGAATGGCTACTAAACAAGAGCAAACGGCAGGTCAGGAGAACTTAGTTGAAGATGAGGGCGTTAAGTGCAGGGCTTTGCTGTGCTATCCCTTATTGGTTGTTCCAGATATTTGTACATTTGAGACCCGCTGTAGTTCATTTGAAGAATATAAATAAATAAATATCCTGTTGTTGCACATCAGGACGCTTTATGTATTGTTATGCGATGTTGTGCAACGAGTTTAACCCATTTAAGAAAATGCACAGATGTAGTTAAACTTGCGTACGACACCTTTATGAAGCACTGTGGAAGCCCTTTAGCGGGTTCTGACAGAACAGTTTAGCCTAACAATATGAGTTACCGAATGACGAGCAATCTATTTGGAAATGGTTGAGAGGAAAACTGTTGGGAAAAGGATTCCGAACTAAGTTGTGATTCAGTCTACTGGCTTGTACATATTGTTTGGCTTGCTTGGCCTAAAGGTTTTGACAAGACCATTGGGGAATGAGCACTGTCAATCAACCATGTGTTCTAGAGACGGACCACGGCTAGCTCAGAAGCCCAATAAGCCAATAACCTCCAATTTGAGTTGGTAGTTGGCCTGTCGCCCACCTCCTTCCACAGGCTGAATGATCTGAATTGAATTTTTTTCCTCCCTACAACAAAAAGGCCCATTGAGACACAGCTCTCATCCACAGGGACAAACTCCCACTCGGCCTTGAGATGGAGAGAACGCTGTTCTAAAGGGGCTTTGTTCTGGAGCCTACGCTGTGGCATGATGTGAACCCCTGTTCTAAAGGGGTTTAGTTCTGGAGCAGGATGTGAACCCCTGTTCTAAAGGGGTTTAGTTCTGGAGCAGGATGTGAACCCCTGTTCTAAAGGGGTTTAGTTCTGGAGCAGGATGTGAACCCCTGTTCTAAAGGGGTTTAGTTCTGGAGACTGATTACTTATTTTGACCAAACTAACTAACCAGTTCCTTGACTAGTATAAGAAGGCGCTGCTACAGGCAGTCAAGGTGTTTTGACCAAACTAACCAGTTCCTTGACTAGTATAAGAAGGCGCTGCTACAGGCAGTCAAGGTGTTTTGACCAAACTAACCAGTTCCTTGACTAGTATAAGAAGGCGCTGCTACAGGCAGTCAAGGTGTTTTGACCAAACTAACCAGTTCCTTGACTAGTATAAGAAGGCGCTGCTACAGGCAGTCAAGGTGTTTTGACCAAACTAACCAGTTCCTTGACTAGTATAAGAAGGCGCTGCTACAGGCAGTCAAGGTGTTTTGACCAAACTAACCAGTTCCTTGACTAGTATAAGAAGGCGCTGCTACAGGCAGTCAAGGTGTTTTGACAGACTCTTAACTGTAAATCCTTGTTTGGTTGATTATCCAGAGCTCTTGAGGAGATCTCAGGTGTTATTTCATTTAGTGGCTTTCACATACCTCAAAAACATAATACACAATATGTATGCAGCTCTTGGATGCATATTTATTGAACTTTGTGTGCTGTTGTTTTAAATCCGGCTGCATGGGCCATAGATGGACAGATGACATTAGTGCTGAGCTTTACCACCAGAAAATGCATACAACAAAAAGATATACTAGTTGGGCTGACTGTATATGTACTCGGCCTCTGTACTCTCTGTCCTGTATATGTACTCTGTACTGTATATGCACTCTGTACTGTATGTACTCTGTACTGTATGTACTCTGTACTGTATATGTACTGTGTATATGTACTCTGTACTGTATATGTACTCTGTACTGTATATGTACTGTATATGTACTCTGTACTGTATGTGTACTCTGTATATGTACTGTATATGTACTCTGTACTGTATGTGTACTCTGTATATGTACTCTGTACTGTATATGTACTCTGTACTGTATATGTACTCTGTATATGTACTCTGTATATGTACGCTGTACTGTATATGTACTCTGTATATGTACTCTGTACTGTATATGTACTCTGTATATGTACGCTGTACTGTATATGTACTCTGTATATGTACTCTGTATATGTACTCTGTACTGTATATGTACTCTGTATATGTACTCTGTATATGTACTCTGTACTGTATATGTACTCTGTATATGTACTCTGTACTGTATATGTACTCTGTACTGTATATGTACTCTGTATATGTACTCTGTACTGTATATGTACTCTGTATATGTACTCTGTACTGTATATGTACTCTGTATATGTACTGTGTATATGTACTCTGTACTGTATATGTACTCTGTACTGTATATGTACTCTGTACTGTATATGTACTCTGTATATGTACTCTGTACTGTATATGTACTCTGTATATGTACTGTGTATATGTACTCTGTACTGTATATGTACTCTGTATATGTACTCTGTACTGTATATGTACTCTGTATATGTACTGTGTATATGTACTCTGTACTGTATATGTACTCTGTACTGTATATGTACTCTGTATATGTACTCTGTACTGTATATGTACTCTGTATATGTACTGTGTATATGTACTGTGTACTGTATGTACTCTGCCTCTGTATGCGAGTGTCCTCAATCATGGCCTGGTTGGCTCTCCCCCCCAGCTACCTGGAGGATGCGGTGTTGAACTTGGACTGCGGGGACCCTCTGACCAGAGACCACATGTCAGCCGTGTTGGCCCAGGTCCTGCCCAAGCTGTACGCCTTCATGCAGCAAGACCCCCACAGCCTGCACAGCAAGAGGGCGCGGCGCCTCCAGATGATGCTGCAGGGCCTGGTCAACCACTAGCGTCTCGGCTCAGGCAGAGCCTTGAAGGGAGGAGATCAGACAGATCCATTTCCTCTGCTTTCTCTGGTGACACAAAGAAAAAGGGAGACAAAAGTGGGATCTTTAAGTTTGGGGGCCCCTGCTCACCAGTTTTGCTGCCTGTTGAGCCAGATTAGGACTGGAAGGATGAGAATAGATAGGATCACGTGTTGGAGGAAGATGTTCCCCCTGTCGCTCTACTTCGTCCCTCTCTCCTGCAGCCAGTCCACTCCCACTGAACTAGCCCTGACTCTTACACTTTTAATGTTCTTCTTTTCTGTATAATCCAGCAAATTGTGACAGGGAAAGATTTCTTTTCTCCTGCTTTATGTTCTCACCTTATCAGAGGGGTTTATTCTTGATCATTCATGCATGTTCCTTCCCACTTAGTATCTGCAAGACACTTTGATATGCATCCTTTACTACCTGTTTCTGTGTGAAAACCTGACAAAACTACAAAAAAGACTGCACCAACGAACTTATATTATTTATGTTCATTTGGTATGGCCGAAAAAGCTCTCCACACTCCTCCCCGTGTTCGGAAAGACGGTGTCTAAAAGACTAAAGGTTGTTGGTCGGAACCAAAGCCAAATCTACGGCCTGGTTTTTATCAACGGGAGACGCGCTTGTTCCTATAGTTAGGGCCTTCAGCTCCTTGCGTTGGTGAGAAGTTTCTGGTGAGTACTAGCTGGTTTTTATCAACGGGAGACGCGCTTGTTCCTATAGTTAGGGCCTTCAGCTCCTTGCGTTGGTGAGAAGTTTCTGGTGAGTACTAGCTGGTTTTTATCAACGGGAGACGCGCTTGTTCCTATAGTTAGGGCCTTCAGCTCCTTGCGTTGGTGAGAAGTTTCTGGTGAGTACTAGCTGGTTTGTCTATGCTCTCTGGGTCATGGACGTGTGTGGAAGAAGGACTTTGTAACGACACAATAATGATCCTACAGTTTGTCTACAGTTTGTCAACAGTCGGTCAACAAATGTTTCAGAATTTCACCCTTAAATCATCCCCCTTTTTAAAGGCAAAGTGTCTGGCTTGGAAAGGATGAGACCTCAGCCCGCTGTGAGGCATCAGCTTATTGATTCCAGCAGCAGCTTTAGATCAGTCATTTGATCATTCATATTTTGAAAGTTAAAAAAACGGCTGTTGGCAAGAGATCCGAAGGGCTGAAGAAATAAATTTTGGGGTTGGTTTTATTAATCGCCACATGGCTTTAACAGCTTTTCTAAGCCAGATGTTTCTTTTTATTTGTGAACAGGGTCCTCATTTCCATCCTCCCCTGGTCATTTAAAACTACTCCATTCAGCTGCTCTTTAATTGGAAAGGCATCACACTGTGATTGGTGTAATGTTCTTAGGGACATTATTGAAAATAACTTACAACTTCTGTTGGAGATATGGAAGTAATCCATTTTCAAAAGGGCTGCCGTCCAAATGTACAGAATTCCCATTTGGTCATTCCCCTTTGTTTCATTTTTATATATCTGTAGTAGTCTGAACACCTGTATGCTTTCGTATAGAAAATGTCATAGTCATTATCTGTTGGAAGATGCTTGTCATATTATTTGTCGAGTCTTGTTTTCTTTTCTTTTGGTTTTATCCAGCAATGTTCATAGGTTCATATGTACCGATACTTCATCTGGACTCTAGAGGGCAGCACTTGGCCCTTCCAGACTGCAGGCCATGGGAATTCAACAGCCATCAAGCAGTTCAACTCACGTTTTTGGGGTGTTAAGGTTGTGGATAACTCACATGTAGCCCGGGTACACATATCATTGTTGCAGCGTGGTTAGTATGGTTTGCAGATTGTAAAATACATTGGCCCGTTGTTGTTTGGAAAGCTTGGTTGAGTTTGTCAAGTGCCTTACTGTACTACTCGAGATGGTCTGAACGTGTACACATTTTGACTTCTTTAGAGCCAGATAGTGCTGCAGTGGATTCGATGTTTAAGTTGGATAGTTACCTTGTAGTTGCATCAGAGGGTGTTGAAAGAAGAGCTCTGATGGCATGCATGTCTGTCTCCTGGGAGCCGCACAGCCAATTGCACCACATTTTCTAACTTTACAATTTGAACGTTTCTAGAAAGATTGTCTATTTGAGATTGGCTTAAAGATCTAATTAGTTGACCTCTGTATGGAAGGTTGAGTTTGGGAAAGATTTTGGTTGAAAGCCTGTTTTCAAACGAATGATAGAAATGTCTGCCTGTGTTTTATCATTTGGTCCCTGGTAGTTATTAGCGGAGTATTCCTATCCAGAACCTCGTAATTCCTGTTGCTTTCCATATCCAGTGAGGCATGTTGTCCAGGTGTTCCAGCAGGCATTGTGTAGATGTTTAGCTGAAGGTGGGTTAGTGGCCCCTGGGAGAAGCCTGAGTGTTGGAGCCCCATGCTGTGTCTCCTCCAGTAAAATCCAGTATTTGTTTTATTTTCTTACCAAGGTTGTAATTTGGAAGGACGTAAAAAAGGGTGTCCATGGCCAAGCAGTCCTCTAACGATCAATCTTTTATTGTACCAAATTAGAAAGTGTTTCATGGTGTGCTTTCCCCTGGAGCCAGCGTCTAGGTTCTCATCTGCACTCTGCATTTGAAGGGCAGAGGAGGGCAGCCTCAGTTTATACAGTTTGAGTACACTGTACATCTGGTTTTTCGGTGTATGACAGACTTGTTTATTCCCCAAATGCTTGGTGAATTATGTTGTACATTTTAGTTTATTTTACCCTAAACGTTTTTGAAATAATAAAAAAACCTGTTCAATTTCTTCGTTGTCCTATTGGACCGTCAGCAGCGTGTGTGTGTGCGTGTGTGTGTGCGTGTGTGTGTGTGTGTGTGTGTGTGTGTGTGTGTGTGTGTGTGTGTGTGTGTGTGTGTGTGTGTGTGTGTGTGTGTGTGTGTGTGTGTGTGTGTGTGTGTGTGTGTGTGTGTGTGTGTGTGTGTGTGTGTGTGTGTGTGTGTGTGTGTGTGGGTGGGGTGTGTGTGTGTGGTGTCTTGTGTTAATTGGAGTTTGGCAGCTGTAGACCGTCCTACTCCGCACCGGTGCCTCCTCCCTCTAGCAGCACCTTCCACGTCAGGCTCGCTGCAGCGGGTTGCTGTTCTCGCCTCATTGATAACGAGCTACCGAATCGGAGTACCTACTATCAAGAGGAACGAGGATTCGTCTATATTGATCGAAGCCTAAAACACGCTATTGACCACAAGAGGAGCCGGGCTTCTTCAATTCTTCCAGAATGTCATCATTAAGGACTTCTGCATGCCTATTCATCCTGCCTGTTGCCCTGTATCTGAGTAAGTATATATAATCCTACTTCTAGTACAAACCACTCCAAGAAAACTTTAGCGTCTTCAGATGAAAACTTAAGAGCAGCGAGCAAGTCGCGCTGTTTCATCCAGCTGCCTGCTGACCGCTGCACGGATGCTGACTGAATCGCACGGTAATGGGTTTCCGTTTGTAAGCATTCAGTCACACCTATAGCTCGACACCATGTCCCGTATAGCCTACCGAGATCATGTCTGTCATGCGGAACGGGATGCAGGGACGCTACTGCAGCATTTCGGCTACACAAGGTGAACCTCCATCTCACTTATAGTGGAAGCTTCAAAATCCTCACTTAAAGGCTACTGTTGAATTACAGCTTCCGGACGAGGTGGCGTTCTGCACCCTAGCGATACGATAATGTCGGTACGATTGTCATTACTATTGGAGACAAAGTGCATATTTAATTACTTTCAGCGTTTACTAGCACATATCTTAAGAGTCGGGGTTCAACACATCGGGAAATAGCAATTGCAAAAGACTCTGAGAAGTCATTACACACCTGGGCAACAGAGTGGATTTTTATTGTTTCCGCGTTTTTCATCCAGCACCGCCGCCCCCTCCTCGTTTTTCTTTACACACCGTGGTGCTGATGCTGAGCTGGGGCCACGTGGTGCTCCCTGGGGATGCGCGCAGGGGGAAAACATGCAGATGGAAATAAAGAATAAATGAATTGCATCAGTCCCCCCACGTTAGCGTCCCACGAGACTCCAGTTTGCTTTGTGAACCGGACGTCAGGGCAACACTGCCATGGCTACAGTCTCTCTTCTCTCTCTCGCCCCCGCTCTTTCTCTTTCTAGCTCTCTCTCTCCCTTCTCCTCTCCTATGCTTCTCTTCTATTTATCTTGCGCTCTCTCTCCTCTCACTCTCCATAGCGGCCTGTCGTATGCTCTCTTTCCTCCAGCTATGTGGTGCTGCGTTGCTTCATGAGTCCTGTATCTCCGTGAGGTTCGGCCCAGACTAGAGACCACCACTTCAATTTGAACGGCCGTGCAAACGCTGAGCTATAGCGTCCAGGAGTTGAGTTCCGCTCATCTTTCTGCTTCCCCAACTACAAAATACTCTGAGGACAAACTGGTTTCAGCCGCATCATCTGGCAGGAAGGGAGGGGATATCTGATCTTTAATTGTACTCCTCTGAAGCAGTTCTAATCTAGTTTTCTAGTCTTCCCTCTCTCTGCAAGTTCTTCTTCAGCAAGTGCAGTGTAGTGCCCCCCCCCCCCCCCCCCCCCACACACACACACACACACACACACACACACACACACACACACACACACACACACACACACACACACACACACACACACACACACACACACACACACACACACACACACACACACTTCTCGACAGAAGCACAGCTATGGAAAGTAGGAGATTCCTCATTAAATTTCGTTCACAACACTTGTTGAAAATTGCCTCAGCAATTTTGTGAGCTGCTACTTCTACCCCATTTTTACTCTCTCTTGCTCTCTCTCGCCCCCTCCCCCTCACAGTGGCTCTTCATTACAGATGAAAGAAGCACCACGCTACGTTATGGATCTCCCATCAAGCCCATAGAACACACACACACACACACACACACACACACACACACACACACACACACACACACACACACACACACACACACACACACACACACACACACACACACACACACACACACACACACACACACACACACACACTGTTCTGTACTCAGTCAGCACCATGGCTATCTTCAGCTCTTCCCAGCAAAACACCTGCCACGACAGATGTGTTCAAAATGCCACATCGGCAGCCCTCCGTATGAAAGAGATGTTTTTGATCTCTTCATCGCTCTGCTCCTTTCCCCCATCAGGGCTGGTCTCACCACCACATCCTGTCTCACTGTCCCCCACCACGTCCTGTCTCACTGTCCCCCACCACGTCCTGTCTCACTGTCCCCACCACATCCCCCATCAGGGCTGGTCTCACCACCACATCCTGTCTCACTGTCCCCACCACGTCCTGTCTCACTGTCTCCACCACATCCTGTCTCACTGTCCCCCACCACGTCCTGTCTCACTGTCCCCACCACATCCTGTCTCACTGTCCCCACCCCATCCTGTCTCACTGTCCCCCACCACATCCTGTCTCACTGTCCCCCACCCATCCTGTCTCACTGTCCCCCACCACATCCTGTCTCACTGTCCCCCACCCCATCCTGTCTCACTGTCCCCCACCACATCCTGTCTCACTGTCCCCCACCCCATCCTGTCTCACTGTCCCCACCCCGTCCTGTCTCACTGTCCCCCACCCCATCCTGTCTCACTGTCCCCACCCCGTCCTGTCTCACTGTCCCCCACCACGTCCTGTCTCACTGTCCCCCACCCCGTCCTGTCTCACTGTCCCCACCACGTCCTGTCTCACTGTCCCCACCACATCCTGTCTCACTGTCCCCCACCCCATCCTGTCTCACTGTCCCCACCCCATCCTGTCTCACTGTCCCCCACCCCATCCTGTCTCACTGTCCCCCACCCCATCCTGTCTCACTGTCCCCCACCCCATCCTGTCTCACTGTCCCCCACCCATCCTGTCTCACTGTCCCCCACCACATCCTGTCTCACTGTCCCCCACCCATCCTGTCTCACTGTCCCCCACCCCCGTCCTGTCTCACTGTCCCCCACCACTCCTGTCTCACTGTCCCCCACCCACGTCCTGTTTCACTGTCCCCACCCCATCCTGTCTCACTGTCCCCACCACGTCCTGTCTCACTGTCCCCACCACGTCCCTGTCTCACTGTCCCCCACCACATCCTGTCTCACTGTCCCCCACCACATCCTGTCTCACTGTCCCCACCCCGTCCTGTCTCACTGTCCCCCACAACATCCTGTCTCACTGTCCCCCACAACATCCTGTCTCACTGTCCCCACCACGTCCTGTCTCACTGTCCCCACCACGTCCTGTCTCACTGTCCCCCACCACATCCTGTCTCACTGTCTCCACCCCGTCCTGTCTCACTGTCCCCACCCCATCCTGTCTCACTGTCCCCCCACCCATCCTGTCTCACTGTCCCCCACCACGTCCTGTCTCACTGTCCCCACCACATCCTGTCTCACTGTCCCCCACCACGTCCTGTCTCACTGTCCCCCACCACATCCTGTCTCACTGTCCCCACCCCATCCTGTCTCACTGTCTCCACCCCGTCCTGTCTCACTGTCCCCACCACATCCTGTCTCACTGTCCCCCACCCCATCCTGTCTCACTGTCCCCCACCCACGTCCTGTCTCACTGTCCCCCACCACGTCCTGTCTCACTGTCCCCACCCATCCTGTCTCACTGTCCCCCACCACATCCTGTCTCACTGTCCCCCACCACATCCTGTCTCACTGTCCCCACCACATCCCCCATCAAGGCTTTACATAAACACACAGGCAAGCAAATAAACGAACACTGAATACACACAAACACTACACACACACGTAGCATCCATTACCACACACACACACACACACACACACACACACACACACACACACACACACACACACACACACACATGTAGCATCCATTACCACACACACACACACATGTAGCATCCATTACCACACACACACACGTAGCATCCATTACCACACACACACACACACACACACGTAGC
>JACYXH010000203.1:1647500-1675000 GCA_026745465.1 Lota lota
CACACTCTAACACACACTCGCTAGCTCACACACACACACACACATGCACACACACACACACACACACACACACGCACACATACACACTAACACACTCGCTAGCTCATGCACACACTCCCACACACACACACACATACACACGCACACATACACACTCTAACACACACTCGCTAGCTCACACACACACACACACACACGCATGCACATAAATTCACACACAGATACACACACACATTCACACGTGCTGAAGTGCAGAGGCTGAAACACACAGACCCAGGCCGAAACAGTCCATTGGCCCAAGGGGAAACACTGCTGATTCAGAGTGTTATGGTAGGCCTGCTGCACCAGAGTCAGCGGTGTCTCTGCTGAGGGTTCTGACTAGAGGAAGGTTCTGACTGCATGGCTCCATCTCACTCAGCTCACCACTGCCCTGCAGCCCGCTGGTGACTGCACAAAACGCCCACTCTGCCGTTTGCCCAGGGTCACTGGGACACACGCTGTGGTTTATAGTAAGAATGACGAGGACATCAGGGCATCCAGAGGAGCTCAGAGGGAAAAGACCACGCTTCTGGGGCTTCAGCCTAGAGCAGTTAGGATCCAGCCCCGCTAGGATCCAGCCCCGCTAGGATCCAGCCCCGCTAGGATCCAGCCCCGTTAGGATCCAGCCCCGCTAGGATCCAGCCCCGCTAGGATCCAGCCCCGTTAGGATCCAGCCCCGTTAGGATCCAGCCCCGCTAGGATCCAGCCCCGTTAGGATCCAGCCCCGCTAGGATCCAGCCCCGCTAGGATCCAGCCCCGCTAGGATCCAGCCCCGCTAGGATCCAGCCCCGTTAGGATCCAGCCCCGTTAGGATCCAGCCCCGTTAGGATCCAGCCCTGTTAGGATCCAGCCCCGTTAGGATCCAGCCCCGTTAGGATCCAGCCCTGTTAGGATCCAGCCCCGTTAGGATCCAGCCCCGTTAGGATCCAGCCCCGTTAGGATCCAGCCCCGTTAGGATCCAGCCCCCGTGTGTGTGTGTGTGTGTGTGTTTGTGTGTGTGTGTGTGTGTGTGTTTGTGTGATACTAGCTTGCATCAATCAATCTTGTGGCAGAAGAAAAATATAGAAATTATATTCCCCTTTCTTTTAATTATGGGCCTAAATCAAAGTTCAATTGATTAACCATATCCCTTAGTGGGGTGGGTCTTCCCAGTCTAGACCCCCCAGTCAGACCCCTTAGTGGGGCGGGTCTTCCCAGTCTAGACCCCCCAGTCAGACCCCTTAGTGGGGCGGGTCTTCCCAGTCTAGACCCCCCAGTCAGACCCCTTAGTGGGGTGGGTCTTCCCAGTCTAGACCCCCCAGTCAGACCCCTTAGTGGGGCTGGTCCTCCCAGTCAGACCCCTTAGTGGGGCGGGTCCTCCCAGTCAGACCCCTTAGTGGGGCGGGTCCTCCCAGTCAGACCCCTTAGTGGGGCGGGTCCTCCCAGTCAGACCCCTTAGTGGGGCGGGTCCTCCCAGTCTAGACCCCCCAGTCAGACCCCTTAGTGGGGCGGGTCCTCCCAGTCAGACCCCTTAGTGGGGCGGGTCCTCCCAGTCAGACCCCTTAGTGGGGCGGGTCCTCCCAGTCAGACCCCTTAGTGGGGCGGGTCCTCCCAGTCAGACCCCTTAGTGTTTTACTGAGAACCTCGTTTCCCAGACATGAAAGGAGAAGGACGATTTAGGAAGGAGGCATTGGGGATGTGAGCAGAGTAAAGCACAAGGTGTAGGGTGTAGGGTTAGGGGTTAGGGTGTAGGGTTAGGGGTTAGGGTGTAGGGTTAGGGGTTAGGGTGTAGGGCACATTTAAGTTCAGTAGGTCCCAGCGCCAATTTGAGCAATTGATACCAAACTACAGAACTCACTCACACACACACACACAGACTTCCCAGGTCTTTAGAGCCAAATGAATCAGCGATCAGAGGCCCTGAGGAAGATTAAAGCGCTGTGTAATCTGGGAGATTTGCTTCAGTTCATCCATACAGCCTAGCGGACCTCAAACTCCCTGCTGGCTCCCCCCCACAGTGCTCAACAAGGAACACATTGTGATGAGACAAGCTAGTTGTACACAGTAGCACAACGATGCTACGGTGTTAGAACGGAAGTATGGAATGACTAGTGAGTTAGCAGTGGTGTTGGCTGCTTTGTGTCTGTTGTGTGTGTCGTATGTCCCTCTAGATTATTATAGAGACAACATTATAGAGACAACATTATAGAGACAACATTAGGTTAGTGGACCCTATAATGTTGTCTCTATAATGCATGATGGGAAAGCCAGTGGGTCTCACTGCGTACGATGTGATACATGGCATATTCTGTTATGTACATTATCTGATATATATATACAAAGTACCATTCAATACCACGTGTAGTCATTGGTGCTGCAGAGGAACATTTGAAATCCAAGTTAGCCTTTTGTATCAGTCTTGTATTTAAAACGATTTTTTTTAACATGAAATGGATTTTCTTTTAAGTCAAACGGTTGTAGCTTGCTCATGAATATACATTTTAAAACGGTTGGTAATTAGTCTGGTGTCCACTGTGCCACACCAGGAGTGACTGATCCTCAACCATCAATACAATATACAACCGTTCCCAGCTTAAAACACATCATAGTAAACCATAAGTTGGCTATGTACTGCCTAATCTTTACTACAAAATAAATGTGTCCCCTTTTTATTAATTTTCTTTTGTTATGTGCTACAAATGCCCCTGATTTGAACTTCATAACAGGGCATCTTAAGGCAGAGGCTGTCTACAGCATTGTGTTGGTCTCCGTCCAGAGGTTACTGCATCTGGTCTAATGCTGTGTTTGACTGGATCCTGCTCTGTGTTCCACACATGCTATCTTTTGAAGTCTCCTTTAGTCACCAGCACAGGCTAGCATGTGTAGCTAGCGTTATGCATATATAATGTATGAGTTCTACATGTGCCGGTGTATTTACAGAACAGGGGTATGTGTCTACATATGCACCTTTCTCCTTCATAGTACAGTTATACCCGTATAAGCACATCAAAGAGGAGTAAAGAAAGCATTAGACTTGCTGTGACGCTACAAAAAGAATATTAAAGTGTCTTGGTTCTTCTCATGTTCTATCAGTGGCCTGGAGAATGGAGCATGTTTTCTCCTTCTGCACCGTTCACAGGATTCTGTGGACTCTTGAGTCTCTCTCAGTCAGGGTGCTCAAAATCGGTCTATATTTTGAGCTGAAAAAATGAATGGATTGGTATTTGTCACAGAATGAATAACAGTGATTAATAAATGATTTTAGTGTTAGTATTTTTACTACACAGCTGAGATTGTGTTCAGGGATGGCCAGGACGTTTTCTGGCAGTTAAGATAACTGGATAAAATTGACTGAAACAGAGTGGTTTCATTTACAAAGGACAATGGAGAGCTTTGAAAAATCCCTTTAAAGCGTTTCCCAGTATCAGCACCACTGTTGTAGCTGTTAGGTACAGGGAACAGGTTGGGAGGAAATACAACTTACACATGTGTAATGGGAATTTAATGACCTAAGTCTGTGTTTCTTCATCGCTAGGAAAACACAACGTGATGGCTCATAAAACCCGCCACGTACATTCATTTGATACACCTTCATCCTCGCGAGGACCTTCCTCATCATCAGTAAGGTTAGAATAGAACAGTGAATAAGCTAACCATACAACGCTGTTGTTGAGCACAGCAGAGTCATTGTTGTAGGGAACACATATCACCTATACGTATCGTATGAGGAGAAGCTATATCATTAATATGTATCAGCTACTATTGGCCAGTCACTGGCAGGCTCATGAAGGCACCAGAAATCTGCTGAGATGCATGGTCCTCTATTGGTTGATATGGTGATCCACTCTATTGGCTGATATGGTGATCCACTCTATTGGTTGATATGGTGATCCACTCTATTGGTTGATATGGTGATCCACTCTATTGGCTGATATGGTGATCCACTCTATTGGCTGATATGGTGATCCACTCTATTGGTTGATATGGTGATCCACTCTATTGGCTGATATGGTGATCCACTCTATTGGTTGATATGGTGATCCACTCTATTGGCTGATATGGTGATCCACTCTATTGGTTGATATGGTGATCCACTCTATTGGTTGATATGGCGATCCACTCTATTGGTTGATATGGTGATCTACTCTATTGGTTGATATGGCGATCCACTCTATTGGTTGATATGGTGATCCACTCTATTGGTTGATATGGCGATCCACTCTATTGGTTGATATGGCGATCCACTCTATTGGTTGATATGGTGATCCACTCTATTGGCTGATATGGTGATCCACTCTATTGGTTGTTATGGCGATCCACTCTGTTTGAACAATAGCAAGGGGATGCAGGTACCATTCCAATGCCAAGCATATAAAGCCATGTTTTATTTTCCCGTGCATATTGTTGAGTTAAACACTTGAGTTTGCCTGTAGCCCACAGCAGAGAGGATGGAAGGGAACTCAATAAATGGAGATGTACTAGTCCCGGGGGAAGTGCTCGGTCAGTGGGAGGTGTTTTAACATGTCTTGAGCTGCTAGCTAGGGGTGCAGCAGGAGCTATGATGGCCACCCAAAGGGTTTCAAACAGAGCCTCTCTTCAGAGGCCGGAATGGGAGTCAAAGAACGGTTGAATAGTAAGTACATACATAGCCGATATGAATAGAGTTTAGTTGGTTTGCCATGTCCGTATATGTGGAGGCCAGTTATCAGGCCAATTGCATTTGAGTTGCTGTATAATTTCTCTTACATTTCCCTTCCAACACTGATAAGAACGATCAACAGGGATTATTGAAGGACTGTCACAGCCTACGTCAATCTCAGGGCATAGCTTCAGAGAATAGCTAGCTATTAGTACAGAACAGTAGCTATGCCTATAGAATAGGCATAGCTACTGTTCGTAGACTTGCTTACCTTACCTTTTTACTGTGAAAAAGCTTCAGAAAGCCTCAGTCATCACGATGGCCAAATAGACTGATAGATATATAATGTATGTATGTCTAATATAGATATAGTTAGACAGTGGCTCACCAAAATGATCTAATTTACAGTCAGCAAACATTGTCCTGAGTAATTAACTGAATTATTGCACAGAGAGAGAGGTGGTGAGGGAGAGAGAGAGAGAGAGAGGGGAGAGAGAGGGAGAGAGAGGATAAGAGGCAGAACACATATATGGCTTAAATAGTTGTTTTTAATTGTTAACATTTGCCCCTCTCGCCCTCTCTCTCCTCTGTCTCTCTCTCTCACTACACACACACACACACACACACACACACACACACACACACACACACACACACACACACACACACACACACACACACACACACACACACACACACACACACACTGTCTTTCCTCACTGACCCTCGTTCCTCCCATGCAAACGAGGGCTACTCTTAACAGTCTTCATGCCTTGCTTGTTTTTGCACAAATGAACCCCACTGCACTAGACACCTTCATCCCTTCCCCTGGCTAATGAACCACCTGCCGGTTGGTCGATTTACAAGCCCCGCACGCTCCCATTGGCTCTTAGCTTCATTACAGGGGATTAATGATCAGCCCCGCCCGCCCACTGCCATAACTCCTTTTGACTGACAGCTCAACCGAGCGTTGCAGCCTTGTTGTCTTTGAAGGGTTTAGCTGTAATGTCTCTGGGTGCTGAAGTCTCCTCCACTCTCTGTTTATCCTTTTGAATCCTCAGAGGTGAAGTTTGAGAAGCCGTGTTGTTATTCCTGCCCTTCAAGTCTTTTCTTCCTTCCTTCCCTCTTGTAGTTGTACAGCCTGCAAATAGGCCACACCTTCTCTCAAAGCTCTCCTGCTCCAACACACACACACACACACACACACACACACACACACACACACACACACACACACACACACACCACTCTAAACTCACACACACCACACATAAACTCACACACACACACACACACACACACAAACACACACCACACTAAACTCACACACACCACACATAAACTCTCACACACACACACACACACACACACACACACCACACTAAACTCACACACACCACACATAAACTCACACACACACACCACACTAAACTCACACACACCACACTAAACTCACACGCACACGCACACACACACTCACTCACTCACTCACTCACTCACTCACTCACTCACTCACTCACTCACACACACCACACTAAACTCACACACACACACACACACACACACACACACACACACACACCACACTAAACTCACACACACACACTCACTCACTCACTCACTCACTCACTCACTCACTCACTCACTCACTCACTCACACACACACCACACTAAACTCACTCACACACACACACACACTCACTCACTCACTCACTCACTCACTCACTCACTCACTCACTCACTCACTCACTCACTCACTCACTCACTCACTCACACACACACACCACACTAAACTCACTCACACACACACCACACTAAACTCACTCACACACACACACACACACACACACACACACACACACACACACACACACACACACACACACACACACACACACACACACACACACCACACTAAACTCACACGTGTTCAGAAACAAGCAGCTCAGAGGTCTCAGAGGAGCTCCTCGCGTGAGGAGCTCCTCTGAGACCTCTGAGCTGCTTGTTTCTGAGTGTGTGTGTGTGTGTGTGTGTGTGTGTGTGTGTGTGAGAGAGAGTGTGTGTGTGTGTGTGTGTGTGTGTGTGTGAGAGAGAGAGTGTGTGTGTGTGTGTGTGTGTGTGTGTGTGTGTGTGTGTGTGTGTGTGTGTGTTGATCGGGCTCCTCACGCGAGGAGCGCCACCGTGCAGCTTATTAGCGGTGTTTCCATAGCGTGCCGACGGTCACTATGGTTAAAGTAACCATAGGAGCTGGATGTGTGTGCGTCACCCAAACTCCGGACTGCTACTTATTTGGTTTAGTTAGTTAGAAATGTTCTGTACGTATTCAGTGTTTATAATAGACTCTGAATGAGAGAGAGTATGTGTGCTGTCTTTGTTGAGTGTGCCTGTGTGTGTGTGTGTGTGTCCGTGTGTGTGCGTGTGCGTGTGTGTGTGACAGAGAGACAGCAGGAGTGTATGGGTATATGTGTGGCATTGTGATAAATCTAAATTGTGTGTGTGACAGAGAAAGTGATAATTTCTGTGTGGGTGTACATGCGTGTGTGTGGGTGTACATGCGTGTGTGTGTGTGTGTGGGTGTACATGCGTGTGTGTGTGTGTGTGTGGGTGGGTGTACATGCGTGTGTGTGTGTGTGGGTGTACATGCGTGTGTGTGTGTGTGTGTGGTTGTACATGCGTGTGTGTGTGTGGGTGTACATGCGTGTGTGTGTGTGTGTGGGTGTACATGCGTGTGTGTGTGTGTGGGTGTACATGCTTGTGTGTGTGTGTGGGTGTACATGCGTGTGTGTGTGTGTGTGTGGGTGTACATGCGTGTGTGTGTGTGTGTGTGGGTGTACATGCGTGTGTGTGTGTGTGTGGGTGTACATGCGTGTGTGTGTGTGTGTGTGTGTGTGGGTGTACATGCGTGTGTGTGTGTGTGGGTGTACATGCGTGTGTGGCACAGAGAAAGCATGTTCATAAAGGCCTGCTTAGGCGTGCGCTTTCTTAATGGTGCACAGAATGTATGACCTGTTAACACAACCAAACTCAACATGTTAACACAACATTCGGTCGTGTTAAGGTGGCATTCTGAGATGTTATTTGCTCTAAAAGCCTTCCTTATTTCACGTACTTTGTGTGCCTTTACACGTGAAATTTCACGTGTTTTGCGCGTGAAATTCCGTGTACCATTAAGAAAGCACATGCCTAAGCAGGCCTTTATGACCCCTTGGGCCTTCCATAGTGTGTGTGTATGTGCGTGTGTGTGTGTGCGCATGTGTGTGCACATGTATGTGTGTTTGTGTGTGTATGTGTGTCTGCGTGTGAATGCATGTGTATGTGTGTTTTGTGTGTGTGTGATGGTGGTGGGGTTGGTTGGGGGTCAAAAGGAACTCTAAGCATCATTCAGCGATGGATTGACACCTGAAGAAAAATAGCCACAGGATTAATCAATTGGGATGTATCACCTTAGATACAGCAGTTTGTTTGAGTGTATGTGTGTGTGTTTGCGTGTGTTTGTTTGTGTGTGTGTGTGTGTGTGTGTGTGTGTGTGTGCATGCAGATGTGCACGTGTGTAAGGCAAGCAGCAGGCATCAGCAGCATTTGTGTCCAGTCAGCAGAGATCCAGTCTGCCTGTGCAAACTCATGAATAGATCACTATGTGTTGCGTGCAAAAGAATAGAATGGAGTAGAATAGGTTGAACTGTAGACATTAGATAAGCTACAATCCTAATATTTACCAAGCATCCATTCTTATTGATTACTACTCTTCTTGGACGCCTGTGACATTGTGTTTGTTGGAGTGTGTAGCTGTGAAGGATTGGTCTGATCTGCCTACTCCTCTCTCTATGGTGAGTCCCTCTTGTTTCCGTAAAAACCCTCAAATGTGTTTGTATTTATAAGAACAAAACCCTTAAATAGCTACTTTATATTAATCTTCAGCTTTCCATAATCCATTGGCAATTGATTATTGATGAAGGAATGAAAGACTGGGAGCTGTAATGAGCCGAGTTGAGAGCAGGAATATAGTTGCTTAAGTGCTGAATTAAATGAAGGCCAAGCTGTACCTTTGTCAAGTCAATTGCACTCCAACTTCCTTCAAGCGCCCTGTGCTCAATAAATCATCAAAATAAAATGGATTTAAAACAAATATAGACAAAGAAGAAGAATATATCCCACACAGTAGGGATGTAAAAGAACGTCCACATCCCATTCCAAATTAATTTTCAATTAATGATTTGATTGGAATAATTATGAAATATGTTGTTCTTGTTTGAAGTGGCTGAATGCCTTTGACAGGTCTTATTAGTGAGATGTGTGTCACCATGGTTATGATTATTTGGGCAGTGTGATTCATTATGAAAGATGCAGTGCAAGTCCCGCTATTTTTTACATTGAAGTTGTACTTTGAATCAACTGTGTTTCTACAGTTTCTACACCATGTCACGTATGATTGATTATTTTACCTCAAGTCGAAGGAGAAAGTAGCACTCCTAGTCATTTCATCAAGGTTTCATTTTCTGCGTTGTTTGCATCCGTGTTCAAGTCCGGGCGAGTCCAAGTCGCCATCAAAAGTGCAAGATGAAGTAATTAGTGAAGTGAGCAGTGGTCTGGGGAATAGCACCACAACATTACTCAGCTTTAAAGAGAAGAGCTCCACCAGCGACTAAGACAGGCCTGCACCTCTTACATGACTGAGACAAGCTAGGCCTACAGCATAGAGGGGGGTCTGTATGAACTGAATGATGGTAAGAAATACACATGAACTAAAGAGGACTCTTGCTGTTAAGAAAGCTGTTTCGATCAATGTAATCATAGCACAGAAGTTCAGTAAGTTGTCCCACATCTCCACTGAACCAAAGTGTCCCAGAACATCACAATGAGTTCACTTGAATGGACTGGATGGAGGCCCATCATTGATCTTAGAGGGGACTTACTTCTCACGTGTCTAGTCGGTGTTATGTATGATGGTGAAATGTAAAGCTACACCTTTTTGAAATCTGTCAATAGGCACATTTGACTTGAGTTCTGATTGATCTGATTGTTCTGATGATTTGTAACGTGAATGTAACTGTGGTGGCACAGGCCTCACGTGTCACCCAGGCCTTTATCACAGAGTAGTAGTACCTGCGCTACATCTGAGCTACAGAGGTAGCGCAGGTTGTTGAGCACGGCATGTGTACAGACAAACAGGCATACGGAGATCAGACAGCTAATGACCTGTTTTCTTGCCTACTATGTTTCCGTTGTGATAAAGACCTTTCTGGTGTGGCTGGTTCTGTGGTCACCAGTGAGCCTATTCCAGTAACAGTGAAGACGGAGAGTAAAGAAGCCCTTTACAGGCTTCATCATGGGATAAACACAGGTGTCACTCATCAAACTAACTATGGGTCTGATCTTTAGTCAGTGGAGATCACTATCTGCTCCCTGCTGCATACAAGTATCAGACATATAAGTACATACAGTACATACATACATGTACCTACAGTACATACAGTATCAGACATATAAGTACATACAGTACATACATACATGTACCTACAGTACATACAGTACATACATACATGTACCTACAGTACATACAGTATCAGACCCATAATAACTGATCAACACCTGTGTTTGACCTGGTCTGTGAAAACGGTCTTTTGAGCACTGCTATGATCAATTTATAACCGGAATTATCAACATTCTCTCTTCCTTGTCATCATAATTGTATTTATGCAACAGTGATTTTGTAGAAATAATAATGTATCTCTTATTATTCCTAAAGAGAGAAATTGGGCCGGTTTGTATTCAGGAGACGTTGTCAGATGTTGGTCTCCACGCTCACCTCGTGTGCGTATCTTTTAGCTGTGAAGAAGACCATCATTCATGACAATCAATGATGTGCTTAGACAGCTGGTCCCCCATTCATCCTGGGAGAGGCTTCATCGCAGACCGTGAGAGCTCCCCTCGCTCCGACAATGCATCCCTTCTTCCTAACTGGGCCGAGTCCATCCACCTCTGACTGCTGCTGGAGGTTCTCATCCGAAGACGCTTTGACAACCTCCTCTTTGCTAAAGCTCCGAGATTAACAGCTCCGTCACCTCGAGATTCCATCACCGCTCCATCACCACTCCATCACCTCGAGGCTCCGTCACCGCTCCGTCACCTCGAGGCTCCATCACCTCGAGGCTCCATCACCTCGAGGCTCCATCACCGCGAGGCTCCATCACAGCTCCGTCACCTCGAGGCTCCGTCACCTCGAGGCTCCATCACCGCTCCGTCACCTCGAGGCTCCGTCACCTCGAGGCTCCATCACCTCGAGGCTCCACCACCTCGAGGCTCCACCTCCTCGAGGCTCCACCACCTCGAGGCTCCATCACCTCGAGGCTCCATCACCGCTCCGTCACCTCGAGGCTCCGTCACCTCGAGGCTCCATCACCTCGAGGCTCCACCACCTCGAGGCTCCACCTCCTCGAGGCTCCACCACCTCGAGGCTCCATCACCTCGAGGCTCCATCACCGCTCCGTCACCTCGAGGCTCCGTCACCTCGAGGCTCCATCACCTCGAGGCTCCACCTCCTCGAGGCTCCACCACCTCGAGGCTCCGTCACCTTGAGGCTCCATCACCTTGAGGCTCCATCACCTCGAGGCTCCATCACCACGAGGCTCCGTCACCTCGAGGCTCCACCACCTCGAGGCTCCGTCACCTTGAGGCTCCATCACCTTGAGGCTCCATCACCTCGAGGCTCCATCACCACGAGGCTCCATCACCTCGAGGCTCCACCACCTCGAGGCTCCATCACCACGAGGCTCCGTCACCTCGAGGCTCCGTCACCTCGAGGCTCCACCACCTCGAGGCTCCATCACCACGAGGCTCCGTCACCTCGAGGCTCCATCACCTCGAGGCTCCATCACCTCGAGGCTCCATCACCGCTCCACCACCTCGAGGCTCCGTCACCTCGAGGCTCCACCACCTCGAGGCTCCACCACCTCGAGGCTCCATCACCTCGAGGCTCCGTCACCTCGAGGCTCCATCACCTCGAGGCTCCATCACCACGAGGCTCCGTCACCTCGAGGCTCCGTCACCTCGAGGCTCCATCACCACGAGGCTCCGTCACCTCGAGGCTCCATCACCTCGAGGCTCCATCACCTCGAGACTCCGTCACCGCTGGCGACAAACGTTTTCTTCTCCATGCAACATATGAGCTCCATGCCTCTAAGTTAGACTGACCTCCTCATGCTGTCATGAGCAGTCAGGACCGACATGGAAGCTCCAACTTTATGGAGAGGTGCACGCCAACATGGGAAAGTTATTTTACTTTTCCAATATGCCATCACACACACACATACACACACGCACACGCACGCGCACGCACGCACGCACACGCGCACACACGCACGCACACGCGCGCACGCACGCACGCACGCACGCACGCACACACGCACACATGCATACACACACACACACTCTCTCCTTATTTGCTCTGCAGGTATTCATTAAAAGTTGATGTGAATGAGTGAAGCCAATAATCTCCAGCCCGTGAACAATCCTCCTGAAGTCAATAGGTTTGCTGCTCCAGAAAAGAGGTAAAAAACATGGGACTTATTAAATATTAAAATGCTGGTCCTGGGGGGGAAGGGAAAGACTTCCTAGTGATCCCCTGTCTGCTCCAGTTAGCATCTCCTGTTCACCTGCCTCCACCCCTCTTCTGCATAGGGCTATGGGTGGGTGTGGGGGGGGGGGTGGGGGGGGGGGTGGGGCAGTGGGTGAGGGGGTGGGGGGGTGGGGGGGGGGGGGGGGTGCTCGTGACAGGCGCTGGTAGTAACAGAGCCTGTGAAGCACCATAGCGCTGAGCCCTCAGCGCTAACTGCTCACCGTAGGCGGTTTAATTACACTGCGCTCCTTCTGGTGAGCAGTCAGATCCTGAGTCACAGTCTCTCTGCTCCACCAGGGACGCTCCTGGTCTTCAGGAAACGCTGCCTCAGCCTCCTCCTCCTCTTTTTCTTCGTCTTCTTCCTTCGTTGGTGGCCGTAGCTTGTCCTGTATTTCCCACCAGGAGGACAGACATTAAGAGGATGGATGGGTGGATACCACGATGAGACAAGCTCCCATGTTTCCAACCACCTCCACCTGCTCCTGTTCCCCACCACCTCCTCCTCCTCCTCTTATTCCCCACCACCACCACCTCCTCCTCCTGTTCCCCACCACCACCTCCTCCTGTTCCCCACCACCTCCTCCTCCTCCTCCTGTTCCCCTCCTCCTCCCCTCCTCCTCCACCTCCTTCTTTTCCCCATCAGCACTTCCTCCTCCTCTAAAGTTTCCGTAAATCTACTTTTCAGTAAAAGTTAACATCAGAACATTCTTCCTGCTTCCTGTGGCCATGGTGTCGTAGTGAAACTAATAATGATAATAATTGTATTTTAGAAAATTAACATCTCAGCAGGCCGGCAAGGGCTAGATGCAGAGGAAGATGAAGGAGTTTCCAGATGGACTCGACATTGAGGACGAAGGGGAGTGCAGGACAGATGGCAACAGAGAGACAGGAAGGGAGTGAATGGCTAAACATCCTACCAATGCTTCTGTCTGCTCCTTGCCCTCATGTGAGGGCAGGAAACAGAATTAGTCTGAGGAGACAGCGGGAGAGGGATGGGACAAAGTTACTCAGATCAACTTTTGACGCACACACTCACTCACTCACTCACTCACTCACTCTCTTTCGCTCTCTCTCTCTCTGTTCATCCTTACATCCGATCCTCCTGCTAGCCCTTTCAAAAGGCTAGCTAGTGCTCTTTGTTATCAGCGGGAACCACATGAGGTGGGACGTTTTCTGGGTCACACAGCAGAACGAAGGCAACGGGGAGAACATCAGAAGAGCCCATAGGAAGCAGAGGGAAGGTGGGACATGGCTGGGAGGACATGTTAAGAAACATTAAGTGGGATAGAAAACAGTTTTGTTACATCTTGGGCTCACTGTGGCTTCATTTGCAGCCTTGAGGTCCTTTTGTCTCCTCCCAACGCTCCTCGCTCGGTGCTGTTGGAGGGGAATGACTAATGACTCCATCAGCTAGTTAACTCCCTGAGAGAGGGCTCCATTATTTAGGGGACTGGGTAAAGTCACGGTGAAACAGCAGGTACCACATCCATGTTTGGTTTTAGGTTTATTTATCATTTTGTCTCTTCTTTAGGTATAAAATCTACATCTGGCCGCTTGAGATGTTTGTTTTAGAGCAAATATAAAAATAATGAATACAATGAAATATGCATCTCTCTTGGACAACGAGAAATATCTCTTAAGCAGACAAACACGCTTTGTTGAGACATTCTTAATGACAACGCACAAACGTAATGACTTCTGAGACCCGGTCTTCAATGGTGTGTGCGTGCGTGCATGTGTGTATGCATATGTGTGTGTGTATGCGTGTGTGTGTGTGCGTGCATGTGTGAATGCGTGTGTGTGTGTGTGTGCATGAGTGTATGTGCGTGTGTGTGCGTGCATGTGTGTGTGCGTGTGTGTATGCGTGCGTGTGTGTGTGTGTGTGCGTGCGTGTGTGTGTGTGCGTGTATATATGTATGTGTGTGTGTACGTGCGTGTATGCGTGTGCGTGCGTGTATGTATGTATGCGTGCGTGCGTGCGTGTATGCGTGTGTGTGTGCGTGCGTGTGTGTGTGTGTGTGTGCGTGTGTGTGTGTGTGCATGTGTGTGTGTGTGTGTGTATGTGTGTGTGTGTACGTGCGTGTATGCGTGAGTGTGTATCGTCCTACTCCAGCAGGCTGCCAGACAGTGCATGATAAATACAGATCAGCTGTCCAGGGGTTTCCCCACATTGGAATGAATTGACTTTCATTTAAAAAAGGAACATCTTTAGTTTTTCTCCTTTTCTTTTTAATTGCACCCTTTGAAGGCGACCTGCTGGTTCATGGCTCTGGTCTCCGTGCGGTCGGTGTGGGGGCAGCTCCCTCCTCATCTCTGTATTATTAATTGAGCTGGTGGGACCAGGCTCCTGCCAACTGGGGCTAGCAGGTCTACAGCGCTTCTCTCTGCTGTCATTAAGTCTGTGAGCTTTGGGTCACCAGGCTCTCTGTGCCAATAACTTTTCTTACACGCTTCTGAGATACTCTATCTCACTTGCTCTCTCTCTCTCTCTCTCTGTCTCTCTTTCTCTCTCTGTCTCTCTCTCTCTCTGTCTCTCTCCCTCTCTCTTGCTCTATCTCTCTCTCTCCCTCTCTCTTGCTCTATCTCTCTCTCTCCCTCTCTCTTGCTCTATCTCTCTCGTACCTGTGTTTATGCATGTCTGTGTGCGAGCATGTGCATGTGTGTGTGTTGCTGTAACTTAAAAACGGTGTATTCTGTGACAAAGATATTTATACATACAGTACGTGTGTCTGTGTGTGTATCTGCCTGGGTGTGTGTGTGTGTATCTCTGTGTCTACATGTGTGCGTGTGTGTGTGTGTATGTGTATGTGTGTCTACATTGGTGTGTGTTCGTGTGTACGTGTGTCTACGTTGTTTTGTGTGTGTGTGTGCGTGTATGTGTGTGTGAGCGTGTGTGTATGTATCTCTATGTTGATGTGTGTGTGTGTGTGTGTGCGTTTGTGTGTATGGTTCTTCTACATTGATGTGTGTGTATGTATCTCTACACAGATGTGTGTGTGTGTGTGTGTGTGTGTGCGTGCGTGCGTGCGTGCGTGTGTATGTATCTCTACATTGATGTGTGTGTGTGTGTGTGTGCGTGCGTGTATGTGTATGTATCTCTACATTGATGTGTGTGTGTGTGTGCGTATGTATCTCTACATTGATGTGTGTGTGTGTGTGTGTGTGTGTGCGTGCGTGTGTGTGTATGTATCTCTACATTGATGTGTGTGTGTGCGTGTGTATGTATCTCTACATTGATGTGTGTGTGTGTGTGTGTGTGTGTGTGTGTTTTGCAGTGCTGAGCCAATGTCCGGTGGGGGCGTCGGCCAGGAGGTGTCATTCCATCTACAAGGGCTTCGCCCAGTGCCTGATGAGTCTGGGGGACAGCCTGGGGGACGGGGCGCGGCAGGAGGACGACGCCCACGGCCTCCACTCCATCTGCAGGTCAGTAGGTCACCTGGTCATCAGCACAGCCCTGGGGCCCGGAGCTGGTCTGGGACCAGCACTTCAACAATGCCAACACATCAGGGTTACAAATGAACCCTGAGGCTTTTGAATCATATTTTATGATGGGGCATCCCATAAATAAAAACTTCGGTAATTTATTCTTTTCATTGGAGTCCTTAAATAAGAGTCATTAAATAAGAGTCATTAAATAAGAGTCATTAAATAAGGTATTTTCAAATATTTGATGAAATTGCCCGTGAAACGTCTTAGGACTACAAGCGTGGCAAATAAAAGCCCTTATTTCCTACCCTGCAATACAGTACATGAACGTACAGATACACAAACCCGTACTGTAGACCAACGTGCGGATCGGACACGAACTAGATGTGGTAAAGTGGAACGGAAAGAAAAGAGAAATCATGGTATGTTACCTGCGGTACGACCGCGTGCTCCACACTGAAGGAGGAGAACAAACCCTTTCTCTTTAGGACCCAGCAGTGCTCCACACTGAAGGAGGAGAACAAGTGAACCCTTTCTCTTTAGGACCCAGCAGGAATACACAGCAGAGTTGGTTCTCGGTGAACAGCCAACAGAACACAGTCTCTACAGCCATGAATACGCTACAGAGACATGAGGTCAGGATAAAGATCTAATGGAGGTTACTAGGGGCATGAACCTTGCTCAGAGGAAGGCTGGGTACGGGGGGATCGAACCAAGAACCTTAGGCTGGTGTGTGTGTGTGTGTGTGTGTGTATGTGTGCGTGTGTGTGTGTATGTGTGTGTGTGTGTATATGTGTGTGTTTGTGTATGTGTGTGTGTGTGTGTGTGTACGCATGCGTGTGTGTGTGTGTGTGTGTGACACCCAGTTTCAGGCAATGCATGTTACCATTCTGCGGTTGTCACCTCTATTCCTTGCGGTACTGATTAAATGGCTAATCCAGCAGGTCATCCACCTTAGATTTAGGTTGTTACTACAGATAAAGTTGTATCTGTGAACGCACACACACACACACACACACACACACACACACACACACACACACACACACACACTCCCTTCTTAACTCTTCCTCTTCCATGTTCTCAGTGGTTCCTGGTTCCCTTCCTCCTACATCTCAGTTCTCTCCTTCTCATCTTTATAATCTGCCCTGACCTTTCACCTTTCACCTCCACCCCTGTACTGCAAGGCTGGTAATGAGGAGGTTCTGAAGATCTGCTTGACACACACACACACACACACACACACAGTCGCACATGCGCGCACACGCACACACACTCTAACACACACACACACACACACACACACACACACACACACAGTCACACATGCGTGCGCACGCACACACACTCTTACACACACATGCATACATACACACACACACACACATGCACACATGCATACATACACAGACACACACGCACGCACACATGCATACATACATACATACATACATACATACATACATACATACATGCATGGTTTTATAGGCTTGCAAAGCCCCCCCCCTCCACACACACACACACACACACACACACACACCCAGGCACACTGTCACAACACCGCAGAGTGAATAGGAGATATGCAACTAGGCCAAGGCTGCGGCTCTCTGAGATTGTCCCAGGAGTGCATGGCTGCTTATATTTTCAATATCTTCACAAAAGACACTCTGCCACTGGAAACTTTCCCTGGCGCTCCAAACTAACGAAGGAGATGGAAAGACCTCTTCACCGTAAGAAGAGCAAACGGAATGTGGAGGACTTTTTTTGACGCACAATTTCATCATGAGAAAAGAACGAAGGAATGACAGAAGGAAGGTGAATTTTGTTTTGTTCAAATAAAGCAAGCATAAAAAGCCTTCGGTAATATGAAGAAACTGGTGAAAGAAGCTACTGCTACTACTGCTTCTATGCTGACTGAAACCATTTAAGGGTGGCATTACAATCTGACGATCTCTCACTGAAGCCTTTCTGGTTAATCATTTAATCTGGGGGTGCTACTAGAATAGGTTTACATGCTCTAATGTTAGAAATACACCTTTTTATTCTCATGTTTTACATTGCTGCAGCTCCTCTTCCACCCTTTGTCAGAGAGGCTCAGTCTCCTGTCTCTGGAGCTCCCAGAGCTCAGTCTAACTGATCAGCTGGCCCCCTCTGTTGTGATTGGCTGCATAGCGCGCGTGTCTGAGATCTCACGCCCCTGAGGCCCAGCCTATCACGATGACTTCGGTTCAGCGTTCCTGTAGGAGCCCAAAATCTGATACCGAAACACAAAGTCAGGCCGAACAATCCCATCGAGCCCAAACAGTCCCAACCAAGACTGGAGCCGGATGTTTCACAGTGGGAAGAAGTTGTTTCTTAGCCTTCTTATTTTAAAGATGTAATGTTCTAACTGGGATTTCTCAACACCACGGGAACAGCCGTGTGTTGGTTTATTGCACTTGTGGAAACTGCCGAGTGAAGTTGAAAACATCTGCTGCAAAGAAATAGGAAACAGAGCTAACAGTTAGCATACTAAATTACTACATTACCCCGTGCACTATGCAGTGATGTTGCCTCCTGAGCTATTAGTCGCTTCATTATAAAACAGTATTTGTGGTAAATCATTGTTCTTTTCCTAGGTTGGAAGATGAATGAAGCCCTCTACATGCACCATCCAGGCCTAGAGCCCAACTGTTTGATGCCCTGCAGCCTACAACATCAACAACATTTAGATATATATTTATTTATTTATTTCGCTGACTATTGACCTTTGAGGTGTAGAACAGAAGAGGGGTTTTTTATTACATGTAATGAGATATAACAACTTTGTCAGCTGGAGCTGGGGCTACTTAGGAAGCATGGGGGATAATAATAAGGAATAATGGGGAATAAGTGTGTATTGCGGCGGTAACATTACAGCTTGAATACTCATAAATCGAACTCCACGCTTGAACAATATGCAACATCTTGTGATAAAAAAACCATTGCCATATTTCTACACAACTGTAGGTAAACGTGGGCCTACAGCTGATTTGAACACTAAGATGTTATGCAGCTTTAGCCCTGGGTGTACAGCTCAGCTGCAACAAACATCTCCATACTTCAGTAGTAGCTACCGTGTTTGTTTAAAAAAATAAATAAATCCACAACTCATAAAGCATAGCTCCAGGTTATGACGATCCAGTGGTGAACTGTGTTCAGGAGGCAGTTCTCTGTAAAATGAAGGGTAAAGTGGAACCACTGCTTCTCCGTTCCGTACAAAGGGAGTCTTCCCGACGAGTCCAGAACCACACTTTGATTACGGCTGGCTAAACGAGGCCGGACACAAACGCATTCCTCGATGACCAAGGACCTGACGTAACGCTGACTGCAAACGAGCCATCTCTGGCAGCTCAGGAGAGGAGTTCTCTGTGGGAGAGGAACTCCCTTTGGCTTAGACTTCGAGCTTTGTCATTTAGACATTTTACATGGACAAAAAAACACACTAAAGGAAAGGGAAAATCCTTTCATCTGTAACAGTTAGTGTAAGCACTGTACTTTCACAGCTTATTTCATGTTAAACATCAGGTTGTCTCAGGATCTCATGGTCATTTTCATCTTGTTTCTAAGGCTCTTCTGTTCTGCTGGGCATCTGCTGATTGAGAAAAGCGTGTCTATGGTCACATCCCATGTTGTGTTGATGATACCTGAAGTTATCACGCAGTAGTTAGTGACAACTCTAGCGTTCCCTGACCGGTACACTGATGATGCTCTCTGCTTGATGCCACCAAAGATGGAAGATTAGGTTCTACATTTGAAAACGGACCTTTGGTTTTCATTGGTTCTATATAGATATAATTTGATACAACAGATTTAACTATTTTTAATGAGTAGTGCAAAGTTTGGCTCCTGGGCCAAGTTCTACATGTTTTTAGACCAAGCCACCAGGCAGATCCCGCTCTCTGTTTGGAAGTTAAAATGGTTAAGATGTTGACGATGATAATGCAATGCTATTTTGCAATCTGGGACCTGATGTCATGTATGTCATGACTTTATCTTCCATCTATTTCTCAATCTTCGTTCTCATATTAATTGAATCATAATTTTTGTGAGGGGTGGTGACATAATAGTTGGTTCTTCAGGGAAGTAATACCATGCAAGGCTTTTAGCAGCAGGTAAGCAGTTTTACCAGCACCCCCCCCCCCCCCCCCACTCACTATCCCTTAAGCAGCTGTTCCCTCCAAAGGTGGACCAGTCAAGTGTTTAGGCTTTGGACACGGGCCAAATACCACACACACACGCACCCCTGCACGCACGCACGCACGCACACACACACACACACACCCCTGCACGCACGCACACACACACACGCACGCACGCACGCACACACACACACACACACACACACACACGCACACACAGAGCTGCAGCCTGAGCGTGTGTGTGTGCCCCCAGGTCCTGGGACCAGTTCCATGACTGTGCCAACATGGCCATGTCCGGCTGTCCAGAGGAGGCGGCCGTGGTCTGGGAGTCTCTGCGCCAGGAGTCCAAGAAGATGCAGTTCTCAGGGAACCTGTACGACATGTGCTCCCCCCGCAGCGCCCAGCCGGTCCCCCCTGCCTCCGCGCGCGGCCCGCCCCCCCAGGAGGAGATCAACCAGGAGTCCCTGAGAGGACACGCCCACCACACGTCCAGCCCCGCCCACTTCCTGGTCCTCCTCCCTCTGCTGTTGCTGTTGTCCTGGATACAGTGAGACCAAGCCCTCCATCATCAACACCAGGACTGTTCCACTTCTCCTGAGCACAGAGACCCCAACCCTAACCCCTAACCTTAACCCCTAACCCTAACCCTAACCCTAACCCTAACCCCTAACCTTAACCCTAACCCCATCCACCGTCTGCATGCTCACACCCATCCTCTCTAGTCCTTCTACTGTTCTGCTGTTCCACACACATGCTCTGCCTTTTAATAAGGTTAGACCCCCCCCCCCACACACACACACACACTCACACGCACAAACATACATACACACACGCACACACATACACACAAGCACTCACACACACGCACACACACATGCACACACACTCACACACACACTCACACACACACACATACATGCACGCACACACATACACACATGCACACATACACACACACACACTCTCACACACACACACACACACACACATGCACACACACTCACACACACACACACACACATACATGCACACACACACACATACATTCACACACACACACACACACACACATTCACACACACACACACACGCACACACACACAGCTGCACATCATTTCTGCAGAAGTACACATGTATACAAACACACACACACACACATAAAAAGTTTAATTAGGGGAGAATCTGAAAGATTCCCCTCTCATAGAAACCCCCAGAAAATAGAAACCTGATTGACAAATGGGTTTAATAATTGCAGCCACAGCGAAATCCAAATGGGAATCCACTAAATAGGGAGTTATGTAGGCTTTATAATACAGAACATAATAATTCCTAGATCTAAGGGAATAGAACGGAGCCATATCCCATGAGAGGTGCTTCCCCTCATCATTAGCACAACGGTGCGGTACTGAATCCTTCCCCTGGAAACACGCGGCCTCAAAACAAAGTTCCACACACTAAGCTTCATATACAGCACATGGTGATATAGCATCGTTAAAAAATAGTTCTCCCATTTCACATATTTTGCTTAGAATGCACTTATTGCATGTATTTGATGGCGTTAGTGGAAGTTGGTTTTAAACTAAATATGCAAAATAGGTAAAATATTGTTTTAAATTGGAAATATTTTCTAGAAAAGTGTGAAGTCAGCACTTGTAGGAGACAGAAACGCCAGAGTAGTGTATTATTCATTATGATTTGGTTTATTATGTGAATCTACTATTGTAAAATTGGTAAGTAAAAAACCTTTTATTACGCTTGATAGAAAGCTCCATTCAAGCTGTGCATATTTCACAGCAAGGGGCTTGCAAAACAGGGATCATTTGAATGTGAAAATTGACCGCATGTCACATTATCTGTTACAACGTGTTGACATCAAATCAACAACACAGCTAAATATAAGCGTTAATTACCTTATTATCTTACAGACATGTTTTAACTATGCAATCTGGATACTGTAGTTGCCATGGAAGGCAGAAGGGGAGAACGTTGTTAACTTTTGGTTTTAAGGTGGAGTTAGATGTGGCTGGCAAGCATGTTTTAGGTTGAGAGAACCAATTCACCCACATCTTATTTCTTACTTTTTTAAAAGGTTTGCCCCAACATCCTAAATAATTTGTTGGCCTGGAAATATTGTTTGTCTTGTAGATTACAATGGAATATATAACACAGACTTAACAAATATTGATTACAACTTGGTAGGTGTGTATAAACGATATCTCCCATGTAACTCATCCATTCAGTGAACTAGTTAAATACATAAACATAAATATAGCAGCTAAAGAAATGAGCTATGAAACGAGATGTTTCTGCCGCCGGCGGAGCTCCTCAGCTATGGAAGAGCAGCAGCCTGTAGAAAGAGTCGAGCTAGCGCATCGATCATCGATCATTTAATCTATCCAAAGTTCAAAACCTCCATTCACACTCCATTAGGACCCCCAACATGTGATCGCACCTTGCTAGGGTCTTTAAATGAGAACCTAACGTAAAGTATACACACCACACACACCACACACACACACACACACTCAACACACACACACACACCACACACACTCAACACACACACACACACACACACTACACACACACACACACACACACACACACACACACACACACACACACACCACACACACACACACACACTCAACACACACACACTCAACACACACACACACACACTCAACACACACACTCAACACTCAGCACACACGCACACACTCAACACTCAGCACACACGCACACACACACACACACACAAACAAAACACACATCTGTTTGATTTAATATAAAGCAGATGTACCTGTGCATAGTGTGGATATTAATAGTTCTATGAATATTTATTTCAATATTGCAGTGATATATTTCATAAGATGACATCACATGCCATTTCTATCATGTAAATATTTTCCTTGCTGCTGAACAGTTTTTCTAAAGGTTATTATCAACTAGCCTTGTGAAACCTTCCAGAAAATCAAACTTCAAAAGGACCATCTAGCTGGCGTCCACATACGGGCCTTCAGCGGCTCCGAATACTCCAGCCAATCAGATGAAACAACCACGCTCTTTCTCGCCTCACAGTGGGCCCTCACAGGAGCAGGGCCACCATGTTATGATGACACCTGTGTGTTACAAGGCTCATCGTTTTGTATTGGTCGGCAGACTGCGGCCTTCCCTGGCGACTTTAGCTTAAACTGCTGAATCCTCCACTCTTTGGTTGTTCTGGGAGGGCTGGAGGCCGCAGTGAGGAACGTGGACTCACCACATCAGGACGGTCTCATGGGGCCAGTGAGAAGGGCAACAGGTCATTACCCATAAACCAGTTTAAAACCACCTGATTAAAGCACTTCAAAGAAACATCATTTCATACAAAAACTGTGCATTGAAATCACTACAATCTATTGAGAAAAAATATATAATCCTTTACTGTATTGTTGCTGTACTTAATAATTGTCTGCTTTTTGCTTGTGTTCACGTATGTGTGTATGGGTGTGTGTTTGTATGTGTGTGTGTGTGTGTGTTTGTATGTGTGTATGGGTGTGTGTTTGTCTGTGTGTGTGTGTGTGTGTGTGTTTGTATGTGTGTATGGGTGTGTATTTGTATGTGTGTGTGAGAGAGAGAGAAAGGAAGAGGAAGAGAGAGAAAGAATCTGATTAAAGAAAAAAAGAGTTATGAAAATAGGGTTATATGCGTCAATATTTTATAATTTAAATCGTTCTGCCTCAGAGGTTTGTGATCTGAGTAGGCTGCTTTCAGAATGTGGAGCTGGGCGCTTTGAGCTCTGTGTTCTTTGAGCTCTGTGTTCTTTGAGCTCTGTGTTCTTTGAGCTCTGTGTTCTTTCTATGTGGGACTTATAGGGGAGGACATTGGATTTTTAACCCAATGTGTGCAACGTCAATCACCTTTGCTATTGAGCCACCACCTGTCCGCAAACCCACACCTCCACATCACCTATGAGCAGAGAGCGGACAGACATGAGAGAGGAACAGGACACTAAATAGCTAGCTAGCTAGCTTTGAAGGCGCTACAGTGGGATTCCCAGAGGCCGGCCATCAAAGGGAATGGAAACATGGAGCCCCAGGATCAAAGAATGCTCTGTGTAACACACCGACCCTGCAGTAACCCTAACCCTAACCTAACCACACTGACCCTGCAGTAACCCTAACCCTAACCACACTGACCCTGCAGTAACCCTAACCCTAACCACACTGACCCTGCAGTAACCCTAACCCTAACCACACTGACCCTGCAGTAACCCTAACCCTAACCACACTGACCCTGCAGTAACCCTAACCCTAACCACACTGACCCTGCAGTAACCCTAACCCTAACCTAACCACACTGACCCTGCAGTAACCCTAACCCTAACCACACTGACCCTGCAGTAACCCTAACCCTAACCACACTGACCCTGCAGTAACCCTAACCCTAACCACACTGACCCTGCAGTAACCCTAACCCTAACCACACTGACCCTGCAGTAACCCTAACCCTAACCACACTGACCCTGCAGTAACCCTAACCCTAACCACACTGACCCTGCAGTAACCCTAACCCTAACCACACTGACCCTGCAGTAACCCTAACCCTAACCACACTGACCCTGCAGTAACCCTAACCCTAACCTAACCACACTGACCCTGCAGTAACCCTAACCCTAACCACACTGACCCTGCAGTAACCCTAACCCTAACCACACTGACCCTGCAGTAACCCTAACCCTAACCACACTGACCCTGCAGTAACCCTAACCCTAACCACACTGACCCTGCAGTAACCCTAACCCTAACCACACTGACCCTGCAGTAACCCTAACCCTAACCACACTGACCCTGCAGTAACCCTAACCCTAACCACACTGACCCTGCAGTAACCCTAACCCTAACCACACTGACCCTGCAGTGTGTCCATCAGTCCCAAGCTAGAGAAAAGTTCAGAAGTAACATTGTAATGATACTGTCATTTCTGTTGGTAGCGTCTGTACTTTCAGCTATGCTGTTTATCTGTGTATCTCCTTCTGTTTAATGTCACCCACCACATATGACCCTGTATTCGTTATCCTGTTCTGCTGTCAGATGGCCATTACTTTCTGGGAGTTCACGTTTGTCTTGTCCATTCCACTCATATATGACCTCAAAGCTTCCCTGGATTCTGCTTTGCTTGCTTCCTTTTGTCATGGGCTCTAACCTCCTGAGCGGACGTTTTGCTACCTTTATATGAAGAAAAACCCAATAAACCAACAAGTTGAAAACCTTAAGTGATTCACTGTGGTCTCGTCCAACATTCGTGTTTGCCTAACTGCATGCTCAAATTCTAATGCCATCATTCTAATAAATGAGGCCATAAACGCGTGTATTTAATGAACAGGTGGAGGTCCCTGCTTCGTACGACTAGCCGAAGGCCCGGGGAGACACTAATAGGTTGTCTATTTTTCTGCATAACTGGTGCATCATTTGCATCATTTGTATGACTAGATAAGCGCTTACACTTCACAATGAATGAATGATAATTCACATGACCGTGATCGTGTGCTTGTTTGTCTGGTTCACTGATCTCTTTTCTCCTGCGTTCTCCCACACTTTGCGTAGATGCACTGGTCCCAGCAGCCAGATAAAGCCGGTGCGAGCAGCATCGTTTTACCTGTGCTGCTAAGCACTGCGCAGCCTAATCCTTATGGAACTCTGTGGTGCAGTTTGCATGTTTAGACAACCACCGAAAAACCCTGCAGTCCATTCTCTCGTTTTACGATGCAATCAAACCAAGAAGTCCACCATCAGAAGAAAAGGAATGGTGAGCAAAGTCGGCTGTAGACTTTTGTCTACTCTCTCATTTTCCTCTAATTGAAGTGCTGGCATATTTGACAAATCTATAAAATCATCCACTGGTAGGACTACACTCAATTAGCAGGGCGTCTAAAATGACGGCACAAAGAGCGTCTGCATCTGACTACTGGCTAATCCCATTATGAGTGTTCAGTGACAGTAATACGATATCTGGTCAGTGAGGAATCATCTCATTAAGAAATAGAATGAGAGTTTTTCTAAAAGCTACATCTGTATCATCGCTAAACAACAACACTGTCACACAATATTAGTGAGAGCAACTTGGCTTTCTTAACTACAAAATGCTTAAACATCCATTCTACCTTTGTGTGTGTGTATGTGTGTGTGTGTGTGTGTGTGTATGTGTGTGTGTGTGTGTGTATGTGTGTGTGTGTGTGTGTGTGTATGTGTGTGTGTGCGTGTGTGTGTATGTGTGTGTGTGTATGTGTGTGTGTACATGTGTGTATGTGTGTGTGTGTGTGTGTATGTGTGTGTGTGTGTGTGTGTGTGTATGTGTGTGTGTGCGTGTGTGTGTATGTGTGTGTGTGTATGTGTGTGTGTGTGTGTGTGTAGGTGTGTATGTGTGTGTGTGTGTGTGTGTGTATGTGTGTGTGTGTCTGCAAGTCAATAGAAAGGTTTGTGTCGGAACTGAATGTTCTGAACCCCCCCCCCCCCCCCCCCCTGGTGTTCTAGTCTGCAGACCCAGCGTTAGAGACCAGGCTGAACCCCCCCCCCCCCCCTGGTGTTCTAGTCTGCAGACCCAGCGTTAGAGACCAGGCTGAACCCCCCCCCCCCTGGTGTTCTAGTCTGCAGACCCAGCGTTAGAGACCAGGCTGAACCCCCCCCCCCCCCCTGGTGTTCTAGTCTGCAGACCCAGCGTTAGAGACCAGGCTGAACCCCCCCCCCCCCCCCCCTGGTGTTCTAGTCTGCAGACCCAGCGTTAGAGACCAGGCTGAACCCCCCCCCCCCCCTGGTGTTCTAGTCTGCAGACCCAGCGTTAGAGACCAGGCTGAACCCCCCCCCCCCCCTGGTGTTCTAGTCTGCAGACCCAGCGTTAGAGACCAGGCTGAACCCCCCCCCCCCCCTGGTGTTCTAGTCTGCAGACCCAGCGTTAGAGACCAGGCTGAACCCCCCCCCCCCCCCCTGGTGTTCTAGTCTGCAGACCCAGCGTTAGAGACCAGGCTGAACCCCCCCCCCCCCCCCCTGGTGTTCTAGTCTGCAGACCCAGCGTTAGAGACCAGGCTGAACCCCCCCCCCCCCCCCTGGTGTTCTAGTCTGCAGACCCAGCGTTAGAGACCAGGCTGACTATCAAGCACCATAGGTATAGATCTGGTCTGTTCTCGGGGAACCATGTTGTGTAATACAAGCTTGACGGCACTGTACTGCCGTACTGTGCTCCTCCTGCCTCCTGCCTCCTGCCTCCTGCCTCCTGCCTCCTGCCTCCTGCCTCCTGCCTCCTGCCTCCTGCCTCCTGCCTCCTGCCTCCTGCCTCCTGCCTCCTGCCTCCTGCCTTGGGTCCTCATGCCTCAGACAGCGATAGGGATAGACAACATGTAGCTCTTCATATTTTTTTCGATGTATTTTTCGTGTCTGTGTGTTTGTGTCTACCTGTGTGTGTGCGCATGTGTGTGTGTGTGTGTGCGTGTGTGTGTGTGTGCGCGCGCACACGCCTCTCAGGTGAAAGACATTAATGTTAGATGCAGGAGCTGCTCCTGGTTATTTGCATGGCTTTGCTAAATTAATATTTTATTAGTGCCGGATGCCTCTGTAGACATAAAAGCACCAGCAGTTTAGAAAGTGAAGATGCTGTGCAAGTTTAC
>JACYXH010000203.1:1682500-1710000 GCA_026745465.1 Lota lota
AATGCATCTTTTATAATATTACTAGAGCATAATCATAAATCTTTAATATTCCTCTTACACCTGACTTTTGTGATGGAAGTCAATTAGAGGAAAGATGCTTGACACAAGCCCTCACTGGTTGGAACAAAACGTTCAGAACAAATCTATTAAATGATAATGGAAATGTCTTATTGGAGTGTTTGTGGAGTGCATCTGTGCTCCAGGGCTTGTGTGAGCATCTCTTGCTCTCTCCCACTATCTCTCTCTCTCTCTCTCTCTCTAATACACACACACATTCACTCTCACTCTCTTCTTTTGTCATAGATGTATTCATGTTTCTGGAGGATTCTAAACTATTTCCTATATAAACTGGCATCTATTTTTACAGGCCTTAGAAAATTGTATTTGATGGATTATATTTCCTTGATTCCATCCAAAATCTGTTGCAGTCTGCTTTTTAATTGCTTTTATTAGTGGATTTAATTATAATAAACATGAATAATAATACTAATATAGGGCTTTCTTATAAAATTATTATTTTGGAATGATTATTTTTCATTCCAAAAGTCATCCTTTCATTTCCGAAAGACAAGATCTCATGTCTTCTTATGTTACCAGATCCAATCTTATTTTGTCTTGAAAAGAGAAAGCCGTGTTTGGGAGAAGCAGGCAGAGAAAGAAGGAATGGAATGGCGCATACTGTGAATGCATTTCAGAACTAATCCAATAACTGTGTCTCCACACTAACAGAAAGACATGAATGGGTTCCAATCCGTGGTGATTCTGGGACAGCTCTTCTGTTTGTGTCATAGTTTATAGGTTTGCCCTCAGTTCACTTTACCCATATTGATACGCTCATGGATGATGAATGTATCAGCCGGATTGTCACTTCCATTTATTTCCCTGTTTGTTTATCGCTCTGTTAATGTCAAGTCGGCACAGCAGTCCTGCTTATGTTATTGTTACCACATCGCACATCTGTCTGTCCCCTCTGGTCCATCTTCCAGCTGTTTAATCCAGGTCAACAAAGCTGGGCTGTGGCCACTCCCCCTCTCGCTCTGTGTTCCAGTTCCCATGGCTCGGCAGGGAACACCCCCCCCCCTCCCTCCAGAGAGAGGGAGGGAGAGAGAAAGGGAGAGACAGAGAGAGAGAGAGAGGGAGGGAGAGAGAGAGGGAGAGAGAGAGAGAGAGAGGGAGGGAGAGAGAGAGGGAGAGAGAGAGGGAGAGAGAGAGGGAGGGAGGGAGAGAGAGAGGGAGAGAGAGAGAGAGAGAGAGAGAGAGAGAGAGAGAGAGAGGGAGGAGAGAGAGAGGGAGAGAGAGAGGGAGAGAGTGAGAGAGAGTGAGAGAGAGGGGGAGAGAGAGAGTGAGACAGAGACAGAGCGAGACAGAGAGAGAGTGAGAGAGAGGGGGAGCGAGAGAGAGAGAGAGAGAGAGAGAGAGAGAGAGAGAGAGAGAGAGAGAGAGAGAGAGAGAGAGAGAGAGAGAGAGAGGGGGACAGAGAGAGAGGGGGAGCGAGACAGAGAGAGAGAGAGAGGGAGGGAGAGAGGGAGAGGGAGAGAGAGAGAGTGAGAGAGAGGGGGAGAGAGAGAGTGAGAGAGAGGGAGAGAAACACAGAGAGAGAGAGAGGAGGAGCGAGACACAGAGAGAAAGAGAGAGAGGGAGGGAGAGAGGGACAGAGAGAGAGGAGGCGTGAGACAGAGAGAAGGAGAGAGAGCAGGAGAGAGGGAGATATAGAGGGATTGAGAGAGAGAAGGAGAGAAAGTGACATTTTTGATGCATCATCCCATTGTTGAGATACTGTTCTGTTTCACCATGTTTTTACTTGAAAAATGACATATGCTACACACTCACATACACCCATACACATCCTCCCCCCACAGACACTCACTCACACACACTCAGCCGCCCCAGCGGAGTCGTTATCAGAAGATCTCATAGACATCCTATATTAAGCAGAAGTGAGACAGAGACAAGTCAATGGAGCTTTTAATAGAGCAGCACCCAACCCTTGATGCTGGTCGATAGCACAGCAGTCAGCAAATCTACATTTAACAGATGATATTGACCTTTCGGGAGTTGGTAGGACCTAGGGGAGGGGGGGGCGCTGATGAAGACACAAGAGAAATAGATAAATAGATGGATCCAGTGAGAACAGAGCAGGGCAGGAACAGGGAGAGGCTACGGAGTGCAGTGGAGCAATGCAGGGGCACGGAGAGAAGCACACACCATACAGTCCTCAGACCAGAGCTGGACCAGAGCAGGACCCGAACCAGCGTGTTCATGGTGTCATCATACTGATGACCACATGAATTACAGTCACTTCATGTAGTGGTAGCCATGACCCACTGCACTGTAGTCTACTGCCCTGTAGTCTACTGCACTACTGCAGTTTACTGCACTACTGTAGTCTACTGCACTACTGTAGTCTACTGCCCTGTAGTCTACTGCCCTGTAGTCTACTGCACTGTAGTCTACTGCCCTATAGTCTACTGCACTGTAGTCTACTGCACTACTGCAGTTTACTGCACTACTGTAGTCTACTGCACTGTAGTCTACTGCACTGTAGTCTATTGCACTGTAGTCTACTGCCTTGTAGTCTACTGCACTACTGTAGTCTACTGCACTGTAGTCTACTGCACTACTGTAGTCTACTGCCCTGTAGTCTACTGCACTGTAGTCTACTGCACTACTGTAGTCTACTGCTCTGTAGTCTACTGCACTACTGTAGTCTACTGCACTACTGTAGTCTACTGCACTGTAGTCTACTGCCCTGTAGTCTACTGCACTGTAGTCTACAGCACTGTAGTCTACTGCCCTGTAGTCTACTGCACTGTAGTCTACTGCCCTGTAGTCTACTGCTCTGTAGTCTACTGCACTGTAGTCTACTGCCCTGTAGTCTACTGCACTACTGTAGTCTACTGCACTGTAGTCTACTGCTCTGTAGTCTACTGCAGGGCAGACTGAACACAACAGACAGATATAGGACAGGCCCATTACAGATAGTCTCTCTCTCTCTGTCTCTCTCTCTCTCTCGCTCTATGTCCCCCTCACTGTCCCACTCTTCCTATTTCCTACTTTCCTTGTATCCTCCCCACATCGAGAAGCCTTTGTCTATTTTTCACACTTGCCTGCTTTCTCTTTCACTTACCCCACTTCATTTAACACCTTCCCAATCTGTGCTCCTCTCCTCTCCTCTCCTCTCCTCTCCTCTCCTCTCCTCTCCTCTCCTCTCCTCTCCTCTCCTCTCCTCTCCTCTCCTCTCCTCTCCTCTCCTCTCCTCTCCACCCCTAGGACCCCCACAACTCTACATTCCTCTTTCTACGTGACATGTCATCCATTGTCCTCCACTGCCATCACTTCCTCTTCCCTAATTCAAGGACCTTTATTGGCATCATATTAAGTTGACTGACCCCCATTAGCACTCTCTATTCCCTCCATGAATCTGTGAGTCTTTCCAGAACAGTTGACATATTATTCTTTGTCGTGTGTTAATTATCCAATTGTACATTAATACCATCCCCAAAACTCTGGGATGAGAATATAATATTCATCAGTGCAACATTTAACCCAAGGCTATACATTATTAGTTTATTGTTAATGTCTCTTAACAAGTACGACATCAGGAATTTTCAAGAGAAGGAAAGTGGGTTTGGGGTTGTGATCCCGCTCAATGAAAGTACAAGTTGCCTAACTCGACTAATGTTGCAGCGACACCGTGTGGTTATGCACGGTAAATGACACATCTGTGTGACAAACAGATGTTTAGATAATGCAAGTAATTACGTCCCATACTCTATAACAAAGGAAACAATACAGGCCTAGTATGCTCTGACTTGAGCGACCAAGTACTTCACATTAAGCACAAAAACCCCTATGAAAACTCTTATTTCTTATTTCTTCTGCGTATTACATAATACACACACATTAAACGTCAAACATTATCTCGCACGCTTTTGCGTCTTAATAAGAGTTGGTAAGGAACTTTTTATGTATCCAGGAAGTGAGCTCACAGCGACCGTGGGGATTTTATGGGGTCGCACCAAGCCGAAGGAGGTCGTCCCGTCCCTGCACAAAACAAGGCTGGAGGGAGAGGAGCGCTCAGAAAGCACCTCCGTCTCTGTTACATGGGCAGGCTGGCACTGGACAACTTTTCTGCAGCAGTCGTGTCGTGAGATGACCGATCGGATATCATACGTTTTATGACGGGAAGAGAAGGATACAACGGTGGTCGTCAGATGGGAATAGGTTGGAAAAGTACGAAAGAAAAATGGAGAGAACAGCTGAGTGAGTGGGGTGAGGAGGCTGGCTTTGGCAGACCCGGAGTCCTGCCCTGTGGCCCCCGCTGTCGTGTGTAGCCTCCGAGCTAGTCTGTTAGCACACTTAGTTAACGACTTCCAATTCAGTTAGAGGTAAGTTTGGGAGTTGCTTTAACACACACACCATCACAATGGTTTTCAGAACGTGCTTTGAAATGTGCTAATGTGAACCAGCAAGGCAGACAGTTGCCCAATGCCGCTTTGCTTGGGGAAAAAAACATTGATGCGGAAAGGCCTGTCCTCCCTTCTTTTGGACTTCAATGTATGTGGATGTAATGTAGCACAGGGTGTCCTTATTATTATAGGCCCGAGATCAGGTTTCATTTACAACCTTTCTTTTTTTAAATGACTTGTGTAAGGAATGTGTTTCGGATCAGCTTTCTGCAAACATGGCTGACAAAGTAATGCAAGCAGTTAAACATTGCAGTCTCAAGCAAACTTCGAGCACATTTGCATGGAGATATTTGATACACTACACATCATTTTCTTGGACTTTTCCTGTGATCTGTTGAGTACTTTGGCAAAGCTTTTCTGCTACAACTTTATCCGCTGTCTTTATCCTAGTCTCGGCCAAGCTAAACTCATTTATTGCGGGTCCAAATAGTTCAATGGTGTGTGTTATTATACGGCTTTATAAGCTGTTATATCTCAATCAATCTATTGTCCATGTAAATGTTGAACAACAGTAGTCTGAGAATTTAACATTGTTTTCCATTTCGCAGGTCCCATATACCTATTTCAAGAAGATCTTTCTCCAAAACATCCCAATCTGTATATTATTAATTCAGGAAAGACCGTACCAACGATTCAATGGATGATGGTTTTGTGTGAAACGCCTGTCCATATCTCCTACATAAACTCGAGACATCCCTGAAGACTGCTGGGCCAAATGGGGATGCCCTAGTTGGTCTCATCATCTCTGCTGGATCACCTTCTCCCTCACCAGCTGGTGTATGCCACCAGCTGTACAGCCACATATCTAAAAGTTGGCGTAGACTTGGATGACAGAATACAGTTGTAGAGCATGTACTAAATGAAGCACGCCAGTCATTAACCCTTTGACTCTGAACACGGCTGCTCTGCAGGGTGGTCTATGAGCGCTGACTTCCCCTGCCTGAAGTGTGATGCCACGCTGTTTTGATGGGCGTGAGTGTCAGCGGCTCTGTTCAAGGACCTCGCCGCTCTCTGGGTGCAGCCATTAGGTGTTGCTGGCCCCCGCTCGCTTGAGTCCAGTGTTGCGGTGATGATGCATGGCTGGTGGCTGGTCTGGTTGGCTGGGCAGCAGCCTGAGGTGATGTGATGGGGTGCAAGAACAGCAAAGTCCTCCCTGAACCTCCGGGAGATGTTCAGCTGGACTTGGTCAAAAAGGTCAGTGGGATGCGACCTCAGCTCTTATAGATGTTGATGATGCATGCTGCCCCCACTGCAGATGATAGCATTAAAAGACTGCTGGAAAAGGTTTACAAGAGACTCATTTAATTACATTGAAAAGGGTATATATGCTGTACAGCTTATATAGGTGCGTTCATGCACCTATATAAGCATATGCACAATGCATGCAAACTATGCATAGTATTTTTCATAAATATGACTTCTTTGAACAAATGTAGGCAGGCACTCGCAAATACGTTTTCAAAATTCAAGTACTGGTATCTTTACCATCTCAGCACGTGGCTGTTGTCTTGTTTGTGTTCTGCATATCTTTGGAATATTCCCCGTCACTTGACATGGTTGCATAACGGAAATAGAATCAGTGCAACAGCCTTGTAAACAAAGTGAGGAAGTGTAACGTGATGCTCTTCCTCTCTCAGGTGGACCCTCCCCACCCGCCTCAGACAGACCTCTATAAACATTTCATCCGAGGGGATGGAACGGGCAGCAAGACAGGGGGAGGAGCTGACAAGGCAGACCCCGCCTCCCCCTGTCAGGCGCAAGCAGCCACGCCCTACGGCTCCGCCCAACCTCCAAATAACCAATCGGAGTCGACGGACCCTCAGCGGAAGAAAGTGGCCAAGTACCGCGCCAAGTTCGACCCCCGGGTCACGGCCAAGTACGACATCAAGGCCCTGATCGGCCGCGGCAGCTTCAGCCGGGTGGTGCGCGTGGAGCACAAGAGCACGCGCCAGCCCTACGCCATCAAGATGATCGAGACGCGCTACCGCGAGGGCCGCGAGGTGTGCGAGTCGGAGCTGTGCGTGCTCCGACGCGTGCGCCACACCAACATCATCCAGCTGATGGAGGTGTTCGAGACGGCGGAGCGGGTCTACATGGTGATGGAGCTGGCCACCGGCGGCGAGCTGTTCGACCGCATCATCGCCCGCGGCTCCTTCACGGAGCGCGACGCCACGCGCGTGCTCCAGATGGTGCTGGACGGCGTCAAGTACCTGCACACGCTAGGCATCACCCACCGGGACCTGAAGCCCGAAAACCTGCTCTACTACCACCCCGGCGCCGACTCCAAGATCATCATCACCGACTTCGGCCTGGCCAGCAGCCGCAAGAAGGGCGACGAGTGCCTGATGAAGACCACCTGCGGCACGCCTGAGTACATCGCCCCGGAGATCCTGGTGCGGAAGCCCTACACCAACGCTGTGGACATGTGGGCTCTGGGCGTCATCTCCTACATCCTGCTGAGTGGGACCATGCCCTTCGAAGATGACAACCGCATGCGGCTCTACCGGCAGATCCTCAAGGGCAAATACAGCTTCTCTGGAGAGGTAGTGTGTGTGTGTGTGTGTGTGTGTGTGTGTGTGTGTGTGTGTGTGTGTGTGTGTGTGTGTGTGTGTGTGTGTGTGTGTGTGTGTGTGTGTGTGTGTGTGTGTGTGTGTGTGTGTGTGTGTGTGTGTGTGTGTGTGCACAACATGGGAGAAGAGCCAGGTTGAAACTTGAGATGATATTCCTTCCCGGCGGGACATTTTGTAACCACATTAAAGGGAAGCACAGCGGGGGTTCGCTATTACCACACACACACACATGTACACACACACACACACACACACACACACACACACACACGGTGTCCCAACAACTTTGTTCAATCCCTGCATGCAATTCATAAATGCTCAGTCTGTTCCTCACTTCGTTTGCACACTCATAATCCCCCTTGTCCGCCTACTCAAATGTATTTGTCCTCTTGGCTAAGTCAATATGCCCTTCCTCAGTGTGTGTGTGCGTGAATAATAATTTATGCTTCATCCGCGCTCTTTCTTCTTCTTGAAAGAATGCTGAGTCGCTCTTTTTCTTTGTTTCACAGTGTGGGCTGTTGATGGTGCCAGAGAGCTTTCTAAATGGTTGCCCCACATAGCCCAGCCATAAAACACTCATTAGGTTGAACTACGGATATGGCATTACTGGTTGTCACCTACTCATTTTATATTATATTGAAAATATTTTCCGCACACATATGTCGAGGCTTACGAGTGCATTAGAAAAGGATTGGCCAAATGATGACAATATATAAGAAAGTAGGAAAAAGTTGTCATTATCTTGTTTGTGTTATTTGCAGTTCTAGGTTGCAGGTACTCTTTTAAATATGCTGCAGAGGCTTTAGATATACACCATGCAGTGATGTAGAGGCTTTAGATACACAACACCATGCAGTGATGTAGAGGCTTTAGATACACAACACCATGCAGTGATGTAGAGGCTTTAGATACACAACACCATGCAGTGATGTAGAGGCTTTAGATACACAACACCATACAGTGATGTAGAGGCTTTAGATACACAACACCATGCAGTGATGTAGAGGCTTTAGATATACAACACCATGCAGTGATGTAGAGGCTTTAGATACACAACACCATGCAGTGATGTAGAGGCTTTAGATACACAACACCATGCAGTGATGTAGAGGCTTTAGATACACAACACCATGCAGTGATGTAGAGGCTTTAGATATACACCATGCAGTGATGTAGAGGCTTTAGATACACAACACCATACAGTGATGTAGAGGCTTTAGATACACAACACCATACAGTGATGTAGAGGCTTTAGATACACAACACCATGCAGTGATGTAGAGGCTTTAGATACACAACACCATACAGTGATGTAGAGGCTTTAGATACACAACACCATGCAGTGATGTAGAGGCTTTAGATACACACCATGCAGTGATGTAGAGGCTTTAGATACACACCATGCAGTGATGTAGAGGTTTTAGATACACACCATACGGTGATGCAGAGGCTTTAGATACATACCATACGGTGATGCAGAGGCTTTAGATATACAACACCATACAGTGCTTGGCCTAAAGCTGGGTTTTCTGCTTGCACATTGGGTCTCATCCCTTTTTACAAGACTAATCAGACAGCTGACCCATAGAGTGGTGTTGACCTTTCCTTTTGAAGGGCAAAATAGATGAGGCGTCTAGGTGGAGCTGATTTGAATGGGCCTGTTTTGGGGTCATTGCTTATGTATTTATTGCAGTGATAAATAATGTGTACATTTACAACTCGTACCTTGAGAATTCTAAAGCAGTGGTTGAGGTGTGTCTTTGTGTATTGTGATGTGTAATAAAATAGCCTTATGCTATGAGGCTGAAACCCAACAAGGACATCGCTAATAAACTAAAAGCTTTTTTGTTGCGTGTATATAATGTGATCCTGCAGTATGTGTGCTGCTAAGCCTGTAGCATCGGTCTCTATGGAGCGTACTTTCTACTGTCAGTTGCATTTAGGTCCATGCAATCATTGGGTCTATTAAGAATGAATAGAATCTGTACATTTATACTGAAAATGAAATTTAAGTACACAGTGTTTGAATGTTATTTAGGCTAAATACACCCTGATGATGTACTATTTGAGTGTCCTGGAAATCCAAGTTAGCAAATGCAACATATCTTTGTTCTCTACTGCTCTCTGCTGCCACTTTGTGGACTTGAGAGAGGATTTTCCAAATGTGACTTATCTAAAGTGACGCAATCTGAAAGTCACTAAATATAACAATAATAATCATCACATCATCATATGTATTTATAGTTATTTGTTACTTCTATGTAGTAATTTTGTCTATTTTACCCAAGTATATAAATTCATATTTATATACGGTTGCTGAAACATGTCAAACAAACTGCATATTAAAAACGCTTTGGAAATTTGGAAAACACAAGTGCATTTACGGAAAACTCAAATTTGCAAAGCGATTTGGTTATGCAGTTGGTTTTGAACGGCTAGGCCACCGTCCTTCTAGGACCAAAGTGGTTTCGTTTTGGCTTCTCCTCACTCAGTGCGTTTGTGTGATGAAGTACTTATGTCGAAACACAAAAAAAGTCTCAGACATTGATTTTAGTGGCAAAATGAAAACTCTTTAAGACAGTAAAATCGATGTATTGATACCCTATTTCTTGTCTCCATATTTCCAGTCTGGTTGCATCCCATTACTCAAAACAAATGTGCAAATTGCTTCTTCTATAGGATGTTATAATAGGAAAAGTTATGTCCACCAACAGGCCAAACTCTGTCACCCCACACCGTGTGCATCACAAACAGCGTTGAATGGTTTCAGCATTGTATGCTGGTGTCGAACTAAACAACCCTGAATGAGAGACATGCTAAGTACACGACAAGGGATTCATGCTAAGTCTAACCTCTGTCCCGCTGCAGCCATGGCCCAGCGTGTCCAACCTGGCCAAGGACTTTGTGGAGCGCGTGCTGACAGTGGACCCCAGCGAGCGGCTGACGGCTGGCCAGGCCCTCAAGCACCCCTGGGTGGTGAGCATGGCGGCCTGCTCCTCCATGAAGAACCTGCAGCGCTCCATCTCCCAGAACCTGCTGAAGAGAGCCTCGTCCCGCTGCCACAGCACCAAGTCGGCCCAGTCCACGCGCTCCAGCCGCTCCACCAAGTCCAACAAGGCCCGGCGCGCCCGCGAGAAGGAGCTCCGGGAGCTCAACCGCCGCTACCAGCAGCAGTACAACGGCTGAGCCTGTGGAGGCAGAGATGGAAGAGGGGTGCCCCCCCCCCAGATGCACTTTCACCCTGATCGGGGCACGACTTTCACCGGGAAGTGGCCAGCGTCCCCAAATCCATCGCCTAGTAGGACGGTTACCGTGAAGATAATATACGAAGGGGATCCGATGTATTTAGATTCACCCATCATTGGGGTTGTGACTGACTGTTGCCGGTAGCAACGCGAGCATACGTGATTCTCGGTGGAAGTGTACAGTATGGGCAGCATGGAGGCGGTGGGATGGGGTTTTCGGGTGAGGAAGTCGTGGACTACAATGGCAGCGCGTGTCCCTTCCAGGTGGAGTAACCACCACAACAGCACTGGGAGAAACATGGAGAATCTCTGGCTGCATCCCATTCTGTCTCTCACTCATCCCCCAAAGAAACCTATTTTTACCCAAGATGGCTGAAGTAGACACCCCTCTTCCTCCTCACATCCTCCTCACCTCTTCCTTCTCACCTCCTCCTCACCTCTTCCTCCTCACCTCCTCCTCACCTCTTCCTCCTCACATCCTCCTCACCTCTTCCTTCTCACCTCTTCCTCCTCACCTCCTCCTCACCTCTTCCTCCTCCTCACCTCCTCCTCCTCACCTCTTCTTCCTCCTCACCTCTTCCTCCTCCTCACCTCTTCCTCCTGTGCTCCCTGTGCCTCTCCATATTTATTTATTATTACTGACTATTGGTTCCCGTTCAAGCGGTCACTGGATGATGGCCGTCTCTGATAATCTGTTGAACAGAATTTTTGGTACTGTGGTAGGAAGAAAGGGTTGCCTTTTTATGAAGAGGATTGAAAACTGTTGTTCATTTCAAGGTTGAAAAAAAATTGCTGTGAAATAATTATTGTGCGACTTGAACAGATGGACAAGGACAGCCAAGCGTTATCTGAAGAGCTGGGCGACCCAACACACGGCCACAACATGCATATTGTTGAAGGCCTACATTGGAATACGCATTCGTCAGGACTCATGCCTAAGCTTGTCGTATCTTGCATTTTGCTCCGTTCAAATAACCCAGCTGCAGCTGGATAAAACTTGGTATATTGTGAATATCATGTTCTGCTTACATGTCATTGTTTAGTTTTTACTTAAATCAGCATTTCCCACCGAGAAGCCATTTAGAATAACTGGAGGACCACCACAGTTTGAATTGGTCCTACCAAAGATATTTTTACGATGAGAATGAACAGTCGATGGCTATGTTCCTGTTTATCAAAGCGCCACACACTTCTTAGCTCTAGTCTGCTAACCTTTCCTACTAGGCGCATTAGATCTGTTGAACAGAACCCTGGTATGTTGCACGTCCCATGCACTCTCTGAGTTGGTGTTAAGAGCTGAAGCAGTTTAATGGTTTTTGTATGATCTAGGGTTAGGGTTAGGGTTAGCTAACCTTAGGGTTAGCTACGGTTAGCTAACCTTAGCTGTGGTTAGCTAAAGGTTAGCTAACCTTAGCTAACCTTAGGGTTAGCTAACCCGTGAGCCCTTAAGCTATTAGAGCGAGTCTGACACCGCCGCCTGCCACACTACGCTTTATATTGTTTTATGCGCGTAACCATTTCGTCATTCCTGTTTTTGAAGAATACAATGTGCATCTGTGGTCTCAAAATTTCTACACTTTTTAATGTGAAGATTATGTTAACGTAACGTTTTAAAGAAGATAAATCTCAAATATTGTTAGAATTGTTAGAAGAATCCATGCTGTAAATACATTACAGTAACGTTTGCACTTAAATTCCATGACATTCTAAGGCTCTGGGAAGAACGAAAGGAATTCAAATTGATATCCGCGGTGAAGGACCTATGGACTGTAGTCCAATGCCACTCCTCTGCACGCCTTTGTCTTCGCCTCACATGGAATAGTAATCTTGCCCTGGGGCCTATTCAAGATATTAACGGTTAGATATGAATTGTTAAAAACAAGGACAAAATACAGTTGCCTATGCACCAACTGTATTTTTCTAAAAACCCAATGTATGGGGCAAGTACAATTGTACATCTAAAACGTTCTGTTAAAAATGCAAGACCACGGCTTGGCTATATTTGTTTTGGTCAGTGGTTTTCCTGTTTTGTTGCAAAGCTCTTCCTAGGAAAGGTCATGTTGAGGTTAGTTTCAGAAAACAAAAAGCATAGTGACCAGAGGTTTGGAGCCCATAGAAAGTGTGTTTATAGTGCGATGGTGTCTGTGATTACGAAGGCTGTTACATTTCCCTGTAGGCCTTGTTATGTCAATTACTCCCGTGAGCAGCTTGCTGTGAGCTGGCCTGTTATTATAAACCTTATATTTTGTGAAGTTTTTATAAGTGATACTGGAAATCTAACCGAGCCACATCAACTGACCTCATTTTTCCCTTTTATGTTGGAAAATGATTTTGTAATTTTGCTTCTTGGAATGTTCCATCATCTTCCTGGGGGGGGGGGGGGGGGGGGGGGGTCGCACCATGACGTGTTTGTGGACAGGGACAACTTTCTTTTAAAACAAAATAATAACGGTGGGTATAACACCCAGCAACACCTTCAATGGGCCATGTCCCAAATGTCCTGTCCCGCTCCTCTGCTGGGCGGCTCCCATTCTGGAACGTTCCACCTGTCCAGGTTCATCTGTCTCTCCACCCCTCTGGCCCTCTGCTAGCCAACACCTTTATGTTGTTTTAATCTTACACATAGACAAGGGTATTGGAACATTTAAACGAGTTCTAATACATTCTACAATTTATATATGTGCAAAGAAGCAACGGGAAACAGACTGCTGTTTGTGGTTTGAAACTAAATTCAGTGACCTCAGTAATTAATCTTAATTCATGATAGATGACAACATGTGTTCTAGATCATAACCATTATCATAAACAAGTTGTGGTGTTTCAGTCATTGGTAAATTAGGGAATTATAAACTTGGCATAATGATACATCATGCCAAGCTATTAGTTGGACTCACAGAGAATCACACTTTCCAGAACTTCCAGAACCATTGCTGAATGTCAAGTTTATACCAATGAATTTCTTAAGTATTCGTAAACCGTTTTGTAGAATGTAAACAGACACATTTGTACAAGTGTTTCCTCTAACCTTTGATATATACTTGTGATTTTGTGTAAATGCTGTCCTGAATGAAGTAGCCAATACAACACTGTTACTTAATTACAGTTGTTAGTTTTATTATTTGTGTAAATGAATATCACTTAACACTTCACTTGTTTTTCTTACTTTTGTTATTTGTTTTATACAATGAACTTCTGAAGTTTTTGTTTTATGCAGATGTGCCAATAAATGACATTGAAGATGGCATGTTTTCTTCAAGAGGGTTAGGGTATAGGGTTAGGCTTGCATTCCTGGTGTCTGTGTGGGTAGCAGGCTTCTTTCTGCTTCTCATATGCTACTTCTGACTAATACCAAAATACAGTGCAGCTGGTGGTTCTTTATACATCTGCATTGTAATATGTGGTTAGTTCTGAGTAGTATTTTTCTATCAACCCTATATTATCTCTGTTTAATTACACCACATCATTTTACATATTCTCTAAGAAAACATCCACAGATTACCGATTGACTACATCATGAAATACCCGTGGCAAGTTTGGCCGTGGCGGTATATACATAACAGGATTTGGCACCCTCAAGGATGAAGTGGGTATGCGGTGCCCTCTACAGGCAAAACTTTGCTATAAACGCAACAAACGCAAGGAGATGTTCCTGGAATACCGGAGGCTGGTCTAGGACCCTAGGCTCGCGAGCCTGCCGTCGGGACGCGAGGTTATTGTTCCTGGATGATGATTCTCATGAGTAACTCAATAGTTCATGAAAACCCGATGAAACAACACGTAGCTAACCTAATTCTTAAACTAGACCATATCTAAAAATACCTAAACTAACACAAACCCTTAACCATCTCTAACCCAAAACCTAAACTTAACCATCTCTAACCTAATATATCAACTTAACCAGCTCTAACCTAGTATCTAAACTTAACCAGCTCTAACCTAATACATCAACTTAACCATCTCTAACATAATACATCAACTTAACCATCTCTAACCTAATTCCTAAATGTAACCATTTCTAACCTAAAGCCTAAACGTAACCATTTCTTACCTAATACCAGACAACATAGACGTCTAACAAGTTCAAATGAGAACTGTATGAAAGTGGTTCCTTCAATTTCATTTGCCACGCCATGCTAGGAAAGATGAACTCTGAAAGTAAAGCCTTAAAGGCAAAAGCTAAGAAACCCGGGGTCTTAGAACTGCGGTCCTGTGAGTGAGGTCCTCCAACCACAGCCTCAATAGTGCAAGGCTTTGAAAATCGGTCCGTAGGGTTGCCAGATTGGACACGATTAATCTATTATTTTAAAAGCAACCATTAGCTTTTTATATGATCTAACCGTGGCAAATGCTGGTTCAAATAAAACTACGTAGAACCTTGACAAGTTATGAAAGTATTAAAGTGGAACCGGCGCACATTCGAAGTGTATGTGTTTAGTCAACACAGATCTGGCAACCTGATCAAATAGACGTCAGTGGTCTACGGAGGAGTTTGCTTCTGGTAGCTTTTGTTCAGTGGCTGTTAAACTACACACTAGTCGGTAGTTGATTTAGCACTGACCGTAACAACATACATGGACACACATTTATTTGAAAAGCGAGCCAAGTAGGTAAGTAGGATCAAGTAAATGCACCCCACGGCTACTAGGCATCACGCTGCTAGCAGCTAGCGTCTCGCATGTGAGCGACGGGTCGGAACCTCCGTGTAGCAGGCTAGCACGCTGCGTTGTTTACATTATTGCGGTACTTTGTTCCCTTTGCTGCGTTGACCAAGTCCATATTCCAGGTCCGATCCACAATATTCCTCATGTGCTATATTCTGTGTTAGCCTCAGATGTGTGTTGATGCTTATCAGTTTATAGGGTCATATCTGTATTGACTAGTGTTTTGTTGAAGCTATTTCCATAAGCGGTTGTTGGTCCCGGGGCCATGTTTGACCAGCAGTGCCTGCTGTCTCGACTCATTGTGGGATTAAATTAGCCAACTACAATGAACAAGTATGTTAACAAAGTGTACATTCGTTTAGAACAAATTCAAACCAATATCATATGATATCTCTATACCCACTAATCGTGGGCGAATATATTGGGCTCTATCACCATAAACGTTTGGCCCTAATCTTTTATGTGGAGATGACTGTAACCAGTCACGTAAACACAGCGACCCAACAGCGGCTGATTGACGCATTCACGTCCCGGTCTCTGGTTGCAGGGAATGCAAAGTGAGCTACTAATCTTTGCGTAAAAGTTTACTGTTCTGTCGTTTGAAATTTGCAGTGTGGTGTCTTGTTTGCACAAGTTGTCCCACCCTGTCGTTTACAGCCCTGCCGAACGCAATATGGCTATTTATACAACCATGGGTCTGAACCAGTAGTCACTCGGTCTATTGTTCTTTAGGCTGGGATCTTTCCCCAAACTTCAAAGTAGTGATTCACCCCCCACCACCACACACACACAGTTTGCGTTTGGCAGCCAGGATCCCTTCATTTCATGTCTGTGGTCTTATCTCCTATCACTCTTAATGTCTTGGATTCTTAACTCATACTGTTGGGATATCACATTGAACAATCAATATCTATCACCGTGTGAATACGATCATTTTGATTAATTCAAAGTGACGGATGTAGGTTAATGCATCTTTCTAGAGTGAAAATGTGATGCTAAAAATGAATGTAATTGTGAAGTATAGATCATTTATCCATCTTTGTTCAAGTGAGCTTATACACAGATGTACAGTCCACACTGTAAAAGCCCACATATTGGCAGCCTACCCACATCAATCTTCCTTGCTAGGAAGAGTCTTAGTAGTGTAATAAATATACGCTAAATAAAGAACTGCCACACATAAGACACTTAATTGTAACTGCATTTCCAAAGTGCATGTGTCTGTGTTATGCAGAGTGTCACTACTGGTTTGTCTAGACATGTTGCTGTGAATGAACAGCCTCTTATCTAATCAAGCTTGGTCCAGGAAGGGGTCGGGGTCGGAGCTAGGTATTAGTAAAGCGTAGTTTGCTGTTTGCGGACTTCAGTAGCCTCCGAGCTGATTTGAGAGAATGTGTTTATTGTGGGCGCCTTGGGCGTTTAGCTGGTTTCTATTTGGCTGTTGTGAAGCTCCAGTCTATCTAGCTCCTCCTCTGCAGACTGGAAGAGGAACATGTTCATATTTAACATAGCATGTGGTTGACATGGCACCGATTCCTACACCACTGCCCTCACTATCTGGGTGTGATTGGTTGTGTTTCATTGGGTTATGATCGTGTATCCTTGTGCTGTGTGTATCTTTGTTTCACCATCTGCGAGGAGGATGCCCACATATTAAATTTGTGCTTGTGGAGTAAAGGAATAGACATGATTCAGTGAAGGAGTCTTCTGTGCTTATCCCTTATTACTGTGTGTTCCTGCCAGACATAATGACTGTATGTAAAAACAAAACTGTGCCTCACTGTATTTTTACTTTTCTAGGAATCAAAATAAAGCAGACCCTGGATTGAACCAAAGTATCGTCTCTGGTAGGACCGAAGCTAACCCTCCACACATTTCCACTGGTTTAAACGCATCGTTTCTCAAGATGACAACCATGTTTGTAGTCGGGCACCACCACTGACCAGCAAACTGCACTACAAACATGGAGAGGAAACGCCGAAAGAAATGAATCAAGCTGCTCAGGACTTAAAAAATGTGGACTCCTTCTCCGAGCTCTGGACTTGAAATGCTGAGTCCCAATTCTTAACCGCGCATCCTGCGTTCAGTAACACTTAATTCATTACCCAGCCTGTCCCCTCTCCAATGGTGTGGGTCTGCCAGGGGAACGCCATGTCTCTGCAGCTCATCGGAGTGTCCCTGTTGTTGGGGCTGCTGCTTGGCCTTCTGCCCACGGTGGGTACGGAAGCAGAGGGAGGAGCCCAGCAGCCCCCGGCCCCTCCCACCACCACAGAGTCCCCGCCCTCCTCCTCCGGCTCCAACTGCTCCGACCTCACGGTGAAGCTGGAGTTCTCCACTCGGGTGGTCGAACACGGTGAGGAGCACGCGTTCTGTAAGAAGCCACTAGCGGCTCTTCAGTTGGGTTTGGGTTTGAGTTCTCCTGTAGCCTTCACAGTGGCTACAGTTGGAGGAGGGGATCCACACCATGTTTGTCTGAGGTATTTCTGTTAGTCACAACATGCCATCAGTGGTGTTAAGTGGCACTATGGGTATTGCAGGCATTATGCTGAGTGAAGGATTGCAGCACAATAGGTCTGGTTCACGTTACTTGCTTTTCTGCTCTTGCCACATATCATCTTGTCAGCAATATGCTAGCACGCTAGCAGGCCGAGCCTCTACGTTCTGCCTACCTGGTTAGCACGCTAGCAGGCCGAGCCGCTACGTTCTGCCTACCTGGTTAGCAGGCCGAGCCGCTACGTTCTGCCTACCTGGTTAGCACGCTAGCAGGCCGAGCCGCTACGTTCTGCCTACCTGGTTAGCACGCTAGCAGGCCGGGCCTTCAACACCGAGCGCTCCCTAACCCGGGTCTCCTGCTCTTCCCTCTGCCTAGAGTACATCGTTGCCTTCACAGGCTACTTCTCGGCCAAAGCCCGGAGCCTGTACATCACCAGCGCCCTGAGGAAGGACGCGGGCAGGGCCCTGGAGTGGCACATCGTTCCCAGGGAGAACCCCGCCTCCGACTTCCCCAGCGACTTTGAGGTGGTCCACATGCGCCAGGCGTCGCCTAGCAACCTGCTGACGCTGGAGGACCACCCGTACATCAAGCGCGTCACGCCGCAGCGCCAAGTGTTCCGGACGCTCAAGTACACCCCATGTGAGTCGACGCATCATAACCCTGACCTAACCCTGACCTAACCCTGACCTAACCCTAACCCTGACCCTGACCTAACCCTAACCCTGACCTAACCCTGACCCTGACCTAACCCTGACCCTGACCTAACCCTGACCTAACCCTGACCTAACCCTGACCTAACCCTGACCCTGACCTAACCCTAACCCTGACCTAACCCTGACCTAACCCTGACCTAACCCTGACCCTGACCTAACCCTAACCCTGACCCTGACCCTGACCTAACCCTGACCTAACCCTGACCTAACCCTAACCCTGACCCTGACCTAACCCTAACCCTGACCTAACCCTAACCCTAACCCTGACCCTGACCTAACCCTGACCCTGACCTAACCCTGACCCTAACCCTGACCTAACCCTGACCCTGACCTAACCCTGACCCTGACCTAACCCTGACCTAACCCTGACCCTGAAACGCACGTTGTGTGATTCACTATTTTCATCGGTGTCATTTGTCGCTTTTCAGAAACGCTAATATTCTGTTTCAGACCGTAATGATTTGAATACTTTAGTTTGTCTTGGTCAAGGAAGCTTTAGCCATCACTTTGGGCTCCGGTGGTTTGCAGCCCTAAAGTCCCATATTTCAGCTTACTTTATGAGGGAATTTCACAAGCAGCATCGCCTACTGCCTCTGACCATAGTTCATTATCTTATCTCAGTCTTTCCCTATTTCTCTCTGTACACTTGGTGTGAAGCAAGGTGTGTGGGGGTGTATGTGGCTGCAGTGTGTGTTTGTGTCATTGCAGTGTGTGGAGTTTGTGTATGAACTTGTATGTGTAGTTGCATAGAGATAGTGTGAGTGTGTGTCTGAGAGCCTGTGTGCGTAGTGTCTCTAAGCGGGGGGTATGAAGTCAGAAACACAGGAGTGTCTGTGTTTCCACTTGGAGGAGTACTAAGTGAAGCTGTCTGGGGGTGGGGAGGATAATCGCCTGCTGTACCTGGCAATGGATGAAAGCTTTCAGTGTGTTGTGAAACACAGCTTTCTGCAGGAGTCTTTCAGTGTGTTGTGAAACACACACAGCTTTCTGCAGGAGTCTTTCAGTGTGTTGTGAAACACAGCTTTCTGCAGGAGTCTTTCAGTGTGTTGTGAAACACAGCTTTCTGCAGGAGTCTTTCAGTGTGTTGTGAAACACAGCTTTCTGCAGGAGTCTTTCAGTGTGTTGTGAAACACAGCTTTCTGCAGGAGTCTTTCAGTGTGTTGTGAAACACAGCTTTCTGCAGGAGTCTTTCAGTGTGTTGTGAAACACAGCTTTCTGCAGGAGTCTTTCAGTGTGTTGTGAAACACAGCTTTCTGCAGGAGTCTTTCAGTGTGTTGTGAAACACACACAGCTTTCTGCAGGAGTCTTTCAGTGTGTTGTGAAACACACACAGCTTTCTGCAGGAGTCTTTCAGTGTGTTGTGAAACACAGCTTTCTGCAGGAGTCTTTCAGTGTGTTGTGAAACACAGCTTTCTGCAGGAGTCTTTCAGTGTGTTGTGAAACACAGCTTTCTGCAGGAGTCTTTCAGTGTGTTGTGAAACACAGCTTTCTGCAGGAGTCTTTCAGTGTGTTGTGAAACACACACAGCTTTCTGCAGGAGTCTTTCAGTGTGTTGTGAAACACAGCTTTCTGCAGGAGTCTTTCAGTGTGTTGTGAAACACAGCTTTCTGCAGGAGTCTTTCAGTGTGTTGTGAAACACAGCTTTCTGCAGGAGTCTTTCAGTGTGTTGTGAAACACACACAGCTTTCTGCAGGAGTCTTTCAGTGTGTTGTGAAACACAGCTTTCTGCAGGAGTCTTTCAGTGCCAGGTTTAGGAGGCGGTGGTGGGATTTCAAAGTCCATAGTGAGAAAAGCACACATTATTGTTTAAGTCTTTAGTTGTCTTTTCATTTTCCGTATTTCAGTGGCAAGGCATGTTGGTTGCCCCACACTTATTTTGTGAACATTTAATGCATGTACAAAAAAGTCCATTAGAGCAGGATAGGATGGGAGTGATAAACCTCTTTAGGCAGCATGACAAGAGCAGAAGGGAAGCAAAACAGCCGGTCCCTGCTGCTGTTTGCTCAAGACCAGATATGGTTCTTCTCTGAGTCAGTTGAGGATGGATTGGCTCCAATGAATCTGGTTTTATGCACCTAGATAGATGGCAATAATGACAGACCGATAGATGGGCAGACCACAACAATGATGGGAGAGAGATATAGGCAGCCAAAGTAAGAGGGGGAGAGTGGGAGAGAAATAAACAGAAATAATGAGAAGGCAAAGATGGATGATGAGAATGAAAGGGAAAGTAATTGCTTAGCATGAGGGAGAACGCCTGCTGGTAACGGTAAAAGAGGGAAAGGTGGAACCATGATGTAGGGTCTGTGTGATGCGTCCTGTGCAGCTGACCTGACTGCACCTCCATATAAGATAGAAGGAGACCCCAAGAGACGAGCGCTTTGATTGGCCCTCAGAGTCCCAGGTTCACGTTGAGCCGTCCGGTCTGTCCTCACAGCAGCTGAACCCAGCGGCCCTTGCAATGACACTCGTTGGACGGAGAAGTGGCAGTCGTGGCAGACGTCCCGCCCCCTCCGGCGGACCAGCCTATCGATAGGCTCCGGGTTCTGGCACGCCACGGGCCGCCACTCCAGCCGCCGCCTGCTCCGCGCCATCCCTCGCCATGTGGCCCAGATCCTCCAGGCCGATGTTCTCTGGCAGATGGGACACACCGGTATGACCCCTGACCTCCAGCCCTATTGACCTTCACTTCACCACTCATTTATTTATAGCGCACCTTTCAGACAAGGTGCTGCAATTCAAAGTGTTTGACAGAATAAACCCAGACAGATGCCGTAATAACGTGTGTGTGTGTGTGTGTGTGTGTGTGTGTGTGTGTGTGTGTGTGTGTGTGTGTGTGTGTGTGTGTGTGTGTGTGTGTGTGTGTGTGTGTGTGTGTGTGTGTGTGTGTGTGTGTGTGTGTGTGTGTGTAGGTTCTGGGGTGAAGGTGGCCGTGTTTGACACAGGCCTTAGTGAGAAGCACCCCCATTTCAAGAACGTGAAGGAGAGGACCAACTGGACCAATGAAAAGACTCTGGATGACGGTGAGCATGGCGATGAGTGTGATGATGATGATATGGATGGTATGGCTATTATAAATAGTATCTAGAGTGATATAGGTCACTGCTTCCCTGCATCAATATGTTTTAAATCTTCGGCACTCTTGTGCTTATCGAAAACACCAATCCTGCTCTTGCATGTGTGTCCGAGCACTAGGGCTGTCAACGAATATTCTTCATGCAAAAGGAATTCGAATTAGAAAACTAATCGGATATAGTAAATAGAAAGAGATGGCACTGGGCTCATCACATGGGCTGTTGTGTTTTGGGCAAATAACCTGCAGGCCTGAAGGTCACGACCTGACAGCCAGTGACCCTGGATAACGCTGAGTCAGCTTGACCTTTTTCTTTTTAATGCTGGCGTTGAACAGCACTATTGTAGATGATCCCTCAGGGTAAAACTTCATGTTATCACATTGCACTGCAGGTCCCCAATGCTTTGATGATTGTTTCCTGTTAAGGAAAGATAATTGTTGTTCCATGTTTCACAGCAGAGCTCGGAGCAGTGAATGTCCGTTCGTCTCTCGAGCGAGATCAAATGAATGATTCCTAATTCATGTTATTCTATTACCTAAGTGGTAATAGGCCCTCAGTGGAGTTCTGAGTGAGTGTGTGACTCAGGCCTACAGTGGAGTTCTGAGTGTGTGACTCAGGCCTACAGTGGAGTTCTGAGTGAGTGTGTGACTCAGGCCCTCAGTGGAGTTCTGAGTGAGTGTGTGACTCAGGCCCTCAGTGGAGTTCTGAGTGAGTGTGTGACTCAGGCCTACAGTGGAGTTCTGAGTGTGTGACTCAGGCCTACAGTGGAGTTCTGAGTGAGTGTGTGACTCAGGCCTACAGTGGAGTTCTGAGTGAGTTTCTTGCTGTCCTCGCAGGGCTGGGTCATGGCACCTTCGTCGCAGGAGTGATTGCCAGCATGAGGGAGTGCCAGGGCTTCGCCCCAGACTCTGAGCTTCACATCTTCAGGGTCTTCACCAACAATCAAGTAGGTCCACCTCTTTGGTTAGAGAGTTGAAACCAATTCAAAGTGGCATCATGAAGTGAAGCCAGCAGAAAAGTGATATATTAGGAGGGTGAATAAGGTGTAAACAGTGTGTTTTGGATAGTGGGAGCAGGTGTTGGTATTTAAACGTGCCACTTCTTGTTATTCATCTAAATGTTTTTCAGTATAATTAGACATGACATTAAGTTTTCATCAGTCACCACCTGTTTGTGTGTTTCTGAAAGGGGGAACATGGGATCCTCTCTCTCCTCCATGTGAGGAGGCTCTTTGCACCACCATGTGATGTATAACAGGTGTGTATAACAGGTGTGTTCTGGCCCTCAGGTGTCCTACACTTCCTGGTTCCTTGATGCCTTTAACTATGCCATCCTGAAGAAGATCGACGTCCTCAACCTCAGCATCGGGGGGCCCGACTTCATGGACCACCCCTTTGTTGACAAGGTGATGTCATTACGTGCACCCCTGCTTAAACGTTGGCTTAAATGAAACCAAATACTCTAACACCGTCTGTTTTTTGTTGTCTTTTAAAATGCAGCTAAATATTTCCCCACCTAAAGATATGACTATATTATTATGTTATAATTCATGCTGGCATAGTTGAAATGCAACATGGAAATGGAATACTTTTTGGGCAGATGTGTTCGTCTTTCAATAGACTATATAGACTGTACATTTCAAAAAAGTATTTCAAATCCAGCTGCAGAACAGCAATCCCTTCATAGACCCTCCAGGCAATTGGACACCTGGATTACCTATGCCAAGACCTCGGTCTAACCTATGGGTGAAGAGTTCTCCACTAAATCTCTCTCTCTCTCTCTCTCTCTCGCTCTCTCTGTCGCTCTCTCTGTCTCTGTCTCTCGCTCTGTCTCTCTCTCTCTCTCTCGCTCTCTCGCTCTCTCGCTCGCTGTCTCTTTCTCTTTCGCTGTCTTTCTTTCTCTCTCTCTCTCGCTCTCTCGCTCGCTCTCTCTCTCTCTCTCTCTCTCTCTCTCTCTCTCTCTCTCTCTCTCACTCTCTCGCTCGCTCTCTCGCTCGCTCTCTCGCTCTCTCGCTCTCTCGCTCTCTCGCTCTCTCGCTCGCTCTCTCGCTCTCTCTCTCTCTCTCTCTCTCTCTCTCTCTCTCTCTCTCTCTCTCTCTCTCTCTCGCTCTCGCTCGCTCGCTGTCTCTCTCTTGCTCGCTCGCTGTCTCTTTCGCTCTCTCTCTCTCTCTCTCTCTCTCTCTCTCTCTCTCTCTCTCTCTCTCTCTCTCTCGCTCGCTCGCTCGCTGTTTCTCTCTCGCTCGCTGTCTCTCTCTCGCTCGCTCTCTGTCTCTCTCTCTCTCTCTCTCTCTCTCTCTCTCTCTCTCTCTCGCTCGCTCGCTCGCTCGCTCGCTCGCTCGCTCGCTGTCTCTCTCTCGCTCGCTCTCTGTCTCTCTCTCGCTCGCTCTCTCTGTCTCTCTCTCGCTCGCTCTCTCTGTCTCTCTGTCTCTCTCTCTCTCTCTCTCTCTCTCTCTCTCTCTCTCTCTCTCTCTCTCTCTCTCTCTCTCTCTCTCTCGCTCGCTGTCTCTCTCTTGCTCGCTCGTTGTCTCTTTCTCTTTCGCTCTCTTTCTCTGTCTGTCTCTCTCTCTCTCTCTCTCTCTCTCGCTCGCTCTCTGTCTCTCTCTCGCTCGCTGTCTCTTTCTCTCTCTCTCTCTCTCTCTCTCTCTCTCTCTCTCTCTCTCTGTCTCTCTGTCTCTCTCTCTGTCTCTCTCTCTCTCGCTCTAGGTGTGGGAGCTCACGGCTAACCGCGTCATCATGGTCTCTGCTATCGGTAATGATGGCCCGCTGTATGGGTGAGTAGGGACCCCCCAGGGCAGCAGCACCGGGATGGTCTTTGATCAAGCTGTAACATGTGAACCGTATATCTTTGTTCTCAGCACGCTGAACAACCCCGCCGATCAGATGGACGTGATCGGGGTGGGCGGCATCGACTTTGAGGACAACATCGCCAGGTTTTCCTCCCGAGGAATGACCACCTGGGTGGGTTTCTCTCACCCTCGCGTCACTCAGTAGAAACTCAGCCTGCACCCCCTTCATCCACATCCTGGGAGCCAGGCGGTACTGCTGTTGACTGATGCTGATGATCATCTTCTGTCTGATCAGCCGGATGGATAGAAGACCTCTTAAAGCCCGATCCCACCCACTCCACGCTCCCTGCCATCATACCCCTTCAGTCCAATATCACAAAGACAATCTCTTTCCTTCTTCCACAGTTTTCAATTAGTCGCACGTCCGCTGTTGTACTCGGATGCTGATTAGAATCTCTCTCCCCCTCTCTCTCTCCCCCTCTCTCTCTCTTCCTTGCTCCCTCTCTCTCCCCCTCTCTCCCCTCTTTCTCCCCCTCTCTCTTCCTCACTCCCTCTCTCTCGCTCCCTCTCTCTCTCTCTCTTCCTCGCTCCCCCTCTCTCCCCCCCCCCTCTTTCTCCCCCTCTCTCTCTTCCTCGCTCCCTCTCTTTCTCCCCCTCTCTCCCCCTCTCTCTCTTCCTCGCTCCCCCTCTTTCTCCCCCTCTCTTCCTCGTTTGTTCTCTTTCTTTCTTTCTTTCTTTCTTTCTTTCTCTCCCCGCTCTCTCTCTTTCTCCCTCTCCCTCCCCCTCTCTCTTCCTCGCTCTCTCTGTCTCTGTCTCTGTCTCTCTCTCTCTCTCTCTCTCTCTCTCTCCTCTCTCTCTCTCTCTCTCTCTCTCTCTCTCTCTCTCTCTCTCTCTCTCTCTCTCTCTCTCTCTCTCTCTCTCTCTCTCTCTCTCTCTCTCTCTCTCTGTGTGTGTGTCTGTGCTCGCACGCCCAGGAGCTACCAGGGGGCTATGGCCGAGTGAAGCCGGACATCGTGACCTATGGCTCCGGGGTGCGGGGGTCCGGGATGAAGGAGGGCTGCCGCTCTCTGTCTGGCACCAGCGTGGCCTCGCCCGTGGTGGCGGGGGCCGTCACCCTGTTGGCCAGGTCGGTACCCCCACCCTCTCCTCCGGTGTGCAGGGGCCCCTAGGGGTCCCCCTCCCTAAAGTTAAACGTCCTTGTTCATTGACTTCCTGTTGAATGTACAGTTTATTTACAGGCCAGCGTTTAGACGGCTTGATGTTAAACCTGCAGCCCGTAATGGATGCATTAGACACACACGCACTCGCACACACACTCGCGCACACTCACACTCGCACACACTCACACTCGCACACACACACACTCGCACTCGCACACACTCACACTCGCACACACACACACTCGCACTCGCACACACACACTCGCACACACACACTCGCACACGCCTAACCAACCGGTCGTCTCTTGCCCGCAGCACGGTGCTGAACCGGGACCTAATCAACCCAGCGTCCATGAAGCAGGCTTTGATGGCGTCGGCCCGTCGGCTCCCCGGGGCCAACATGTTTGAACAGGGCCACGGGAAGCTGGACCTGATAAGGGCCTACCAGATCCTGAACAGCTACCGACCCCAGGCCAGGTGAGGCACCGGCTCCACACCCTGTGAAGCCCTGTAGTCCACACGGCTTCCAGACCAGGGCTCTGCGTACCTTAGGGGTACGCCAGCAGGCTCCAGGGGGTCCTGGGTCCTCTGCGTACCTTAGGGGTACGCCAGCAGGCTCCAGGGGGTCCTGGGTCCTCTGCGTACCTTAGGGGTACGCCAGCAGGCTCCAGGGGGTCCTGGGTCCTCTGCGTACCTTAGGGGTACGCCAGCAGGCTCCAGGGGGTCCTGGGTCCTCTGCGTACCTTAGGGGTACGCCAGCAGGCTCCAGGGGGTCCTGGGTCCTCTGCGTACCTTAGGGGTACGCCAGCAGGCTCCAGGGGGTCCTGGGTCCTCTGCGTACCTTAGGGGTACGCCAGCAGGCTCCAGGGGGTCCTGGTAGTTTAAGCTTTGTTAAACCTACAAAACAAAAGATGTAGGACACCAAACACTGATACAAAGGTTAGTTACTTAAAAAATCAATCAATCCACCTAAGAATCCCCATTCTTATCTTCTATTATTCAGAATCGATACACGACTTCCAAAAACCGATGTTGAACTATAAATGTTATTATTATTTTACCCTTTTATCTTAGGTCTGTCTTAGGTTTTGTCTTTGTGATTCAAATATAAAAACGACATAGCCTTATACGACCTTCGCCTTTCTTAGCTCACAGCGGACTGGAGTAGATCCTGAAATTAGAACCCCTATGTACTGAATCAAGAATCGATTTTGAATCGGGACCCCAAGAATCGAAATCTCACGTGAGATCCTGAGAGATTCCCTCCCCTAAGGGTGTTGAGGTCAGGATAGATAAGCAGGATCTCAAGGAGGCCTTCAGACATCCAGGGAACAACCAACACCCTATTCAGCCACACCTGGCCACACTTTGAATCCACTGTTTTAAATAACAACAAAGATACACTGAGAATCGGTTCCACATCTATTAAGCCGACTACCCTGATCTGACCCCTGACCTCTGGATCACTGTTGACCTCTCCCTCAGCCTCTCCCCCAACTACATCGACCTGACGGAGTGTCCGTACATGTGGCCCTACTGCTCGCAGCCCATCTACTACGGGGGGATGCCCACCATCGTCAACGTCACCATCCTCAACGGCATGGGGGTCACGGGCAGGATCGTAGACAAGGTACGCAGATTCAAGCCAACAGAGCCACCGGTTCACTCTAAAGCCAAGACGCTCTGCTGTGTACCGGGGCTGTAATGTGACCGTGTTCAAGATCAGGGCCCTGAATTCAGGACTGACTGAGTGTCATGTGCTGTGGTCACCAATGTTCACCGTCCACCAGTAAGCAAACCTGGAGCAAGATGCCCAACCAGCTCTTTAATTTCCAGCAGAGATCTCCCCAAAGAAGGTAATAGTGGCACTATGTGGCACATAGTTCACCCACACACTGCACCCCTGAGCTAATCTAGACATCACCCAGAGGAGCACTATGTGGCACGTAGTTCACCCACACACTGCACCCCTGAGCTAATCTAGACATCACCCAGAGGAGCACTATGTGGCACATAGTTCACCCACACACTGCACCCCTGAGCTAATCTAGACATCGCCCAGAGGAGCACTATGTGGCACATAGTTCACCCACACACTGCACCCCTGAGCTAATCTAGACATCACCCAGAGGAGCACTATGTGGCACATAGTTCACCCACACACATGCACCCCTGAGCTAATCTAGACATCGCCCAGAGGAGCACTATGTGGCACATAGTTCACCCACACACTGCACCCCTGAGCTAATCTAGACATTGCCCAGAGGAGCACTATGTGGCACATAGTTCACCCACACACTGCACCCCTGAGCTAATCTAGACATCACCC
>JACYXH010000203.1:1715000-1737500 GCA_026745465.1 Lota lota
AATATCTCAACCGGACAAAATTCTAGAAATGTCTAGCCTCCCTGTATTCCTTCTATCTCTCCTTCGCTCTCTCCCTCTCCCTCGGGTTACCCTCCCTGTATTCCTTCTATTTCTCTCCCTCTCTCCCTCTCCCCTGCGTTACTCCCCTGTATCCCCTCTCTCCCTCTCCCCTGCGTTACTCCCCTGTATCCCCTCTCTCCCTCTCCCTCGTGTTACTCCCCTGTATCCCCTCTCTCCCTCACCCTCTCCCTCGCGTTACTCCCCTGTATCCCCTCTCTCCCTCACCCTCTCTCCCTCACCCTCTCCCTCGCGTTACTCCCCTGTATCCCCTCTCTCCCTCACCCTCTCTCCCTCACCCTCTCCCTCGCGTTACTCCCCTGTATTCCTTCTCTCCCTCACCCTCTCCCTCGCGTTACTCTCCTGTATCCCGTCTCTCCCTGGCTTTACTCCCCTGTATTCCTTCTCTCCCTCACCCTCTCCCTCGCGTTACTCTCCTGTATCCCGTCTCTCCCTGGCTTACTCTCCTGTATCCCGTCTCTCCCTGGCTTACTCTCCTGTATCCCCCAGTAATCTGTGGAAGCACCAGAAGCTGCTCTCGGTGGATCTGGACAAGGTGGCTATGCCCAACGTGAGGCCTTACCGACCCCAGGTCAGACCTCTGTCTCCTGGGGAGAGTGGTGCCTGGGACATCCCTGGAGGTGAGTCCAACCCTCCATTAGTGAAAGACCAAGGCCTTACGTTTACTTTCAAGTGTAATCTCCCTCTTTCAGCTCCATTTTAGAACACTGAGATTTAAAAAAAGGTGTTCTGGGCTGAGAGTTCTAGGAAGGAGGGGGGCTGTTATCCCCATGGTTACGACCCACGCCAACTGTTTGATACATTTTTAGCACCGTCGTTGTGTGTGCGCGATGGACTGAGCGATGCTGTACATGAAATAAGCCACACAGCGTGGCGTTATACTTTCAGTATCCGAGAAGCTTTGCCCTCTCTCGGGTGCGGACATCAAAATACACCGCTGCCCAGAAGGAGCTCCACACATCCTCAAACATCTACCCACACCGTGGCGTTAATCTATAAAGGCCCAAGAAAGCCAACGCAGGTAACGTGGTCGTGAGGAGACTTGGATAAGGCACTTCGACCTCAGCGTTACCTGCGTTCAGAGCAGAGCGCAACGTTCACAAATCCTATGCAAACACACAGGATTTTACCCGTTTTCTGTAAATGACAGAAGATTAGCATGGATCACTATGATGATCATCATATAAGACCCAGTTGAAAACCAAAACCCAAAGGGTTCGCTGTCCCTTTAACACCAGACCAGGCGCACGGTCAGGATGTGATTCTAGCTAAAAGCCAGACTAAAAGCTGCCGAAGCTATGGACTCCAGATGGCATTGATGTAAGATTGCAGGGTCTTTTTATTTCATTTCACCAGTCACTTCCTTTCTTTGACCTCCTCAGGGATAATGCCCGGCCGCTACAACCAGGAAGTGGGTCAGACCATCCCCGTCTTCGCGTTCCTGGGCGCCATGGTTGTCCTGTCCTTCTTTGTGGTACAGCTGACCAAAGCCAAAAGCAAACCCAAGCGCAGGAAGCCCCGCGTGAAGCGGCCCACCTACCTTCAGCAGCAGAGCACCACCCTCACCACCACCACCACCACGGGCAAGACCCCCTCCGTCTGATCGGCCCTCTGGCTGCTCAGACCACAGATCTGTGGCAGGGGACGCCATGAGGGCTAATGCGTGGATCATGGTGGTATGACCTATGAACTCTACCAATGCTGAGACCCAAGGGCACGGGGGGAATCCATCTTTTCTTAAACACACACTTCAGACTGCGTTCCCATGTTCTCCGTTGGTGCTCCAACGGTTTCTGTGCCTCTTGGTTATCAGTCTTTGTGAGCTGTGTGTATCTGTGTAGAGTATTGAGCTGTTTTGGACAGTATCACACATTTTCACAAAATTACACTACAGACAAAACATACCAGGACATCAACCCATATTCCAGGAAAACGGAAATGTTACCCACAATATTTACATTGTCCTCTTAAAGAAAGGGATATTATTTTGACCACATTACTTTTTTTCTTTTTCTTTGACTGAAACATCTCGATTACATTTTTATATTTATTGAATTTGTTTGTATCTAAATGCATAAATGCATTTCCATAAAAGTAAACGCAGCAACGTTTTGACATTGACGACCTTCACACACACACACACACACACACACACACACACACACACACACACACACACACACACACACACACACACACACACACACACACACACACACACACACACACACACACACACACACACACACACACACACACACACACACACACACACACACAGTTATTGCAAATGACCCATCCCTCGACCTCATCTTAATGTTTTTGCATATTTCATTTGTCTTAATTGGTATTGTTTTGTCCATCTATGAACTGTTATGAGCAGCCTTTCTGTTCGTCTATTTCCTATCATGATTCACGATTTCACTGTAAATAAAATAGCATTGACAAACTGTTGAAAATGTATTTCATCAATAAAAAAAAGGCATCACCATGGGTCACTTCATTAAAGAGAAAAAGTATACTGGTTTTATAATAACAGTTCTGAGAATGCATATTTGACGTGTAAACATGAAGTCAATTTCTGTCCAAATTGTTTCTCTCCCAAGATATTCAGCTTTTATACGAGCTAGTTAATCAAATAATCAAAATGATTTGATTAGGATCTTAAGGCATAAGTGATTGCAAGACTAGTGAGTGTAGAATTATTCTGCTGAGAGACTTGACACATTGGGTCTAGCTGGACCTTGACTGTACTGGCCCACTAAGGCAAACTGCAAAATTTATTTATGACTCAAAATGAATTTATTGATATAGGTTTTATGTTGTAAAGAAGTATCTGGGTCCATCTGGCTCTGTTCTGTTGGTCTGTTTTTGAGATAACATTTCAGTATCTGCAATGTGCCCGTGCCAGGCCTGGTTTCATAAGTACATCACCAACATACAGATCAAACCGATTGTTCAAGATGATTATGAAGATAAGGAGGTTAATATGTAATCTTGGTGTCACTTAACTGTAGTGGATAGTCCAACAAAATAATACTTCTGGTTTGTTTTCTGTTGTCATTTTATTTTTTAAACATATAGACATTGAAAAAAAAAGTAAGAAAATGAAAAATGTTTTGGTAGTTTTGGAAAAAACAAGATATCTGAATTGAATCACTAGTTACTGCACTTGGCTGTTGAACTGTTGTTGTTGCCTATACAGCCATTCAAATTATCAAAGGCAGAATGCATTTTTTAAGGGATCATATACCATTGAATCAATGGTATTCCCACTTATCTACTTACAACACAATTGGTGTGACATTCAAAAGAAATTTAAAGCCATTTTCTCACTTTCACTGTTGATGCAGATACCAGATTTGCAGGACAGCATAGTCTACCCAATCATCAAGCCCATCCTGTCCATATCCACATGCTTTAAAAGTCTTCTTCCTTCCTACTTGCCTGTCTGTCTACCTGTCTAACCCTTCAGCTGGTCAACCACCATCACCCACCCACCCACCATCACCTCATCCACCATCACCTCACCCACCCACCATCACCTCACCCACCCAGCATCACCCACCCACCATCACCTCACCCAGCATCACCCACCCACCATCACCCACCCACCATCACCTCACCCAGCATCACCCACCCACCCACCATCACCTCACCCACCCACCATCACCTCATCCACCATCACCTCACCCACCCACCATCACCTCATCCAGCATCACCCACCCACCTCACCCAGCATCACCCACCTCACCCACCCACCCACCATCACCCACCCACCATCCCCCGCCCACCATCACCCTCCCAGCATCACCCACCCACCATCACCCACCCACCGTCACCCACATACTACACTCATTAAGAGGATTAGGGTTACCCTAACCCTAACCCTATCCCTAGCACACTCATTAAGACCGGCTGTTCACTATTTAAATTGAATTCAGCCAGTGGATAAGGAATAATTGTGGGCCATTATTCTGGCTGGATTATAGATACCATGGGCTGATGCATTGTGGGGGTTGGGCTATGAGCTGGATCCTTGATACAGGCTGGCTGTATGGGCTGATGCATTGTGGGGGTTGGGCTATGAGCTGGATCCTTGATGCAGGCTGGCTGTATGGGCTGATGCATTGTGGGGGTTGGGCTATGAGCTGGATCCTTGATGCAGGCTGGCTGTATGGGCTGATGCATTGTGGGGGTTGGGCTATGAGCTGGATCCTTGATGCAGGCTGGCTGTATGGGCTGATGCATTGTGGGGGTTGGGCTATGAGCTGGATCCTTGATGCAGGCTGGCTGTATGGGCTGATGCATTGTGGGGGTTGGGCTCTAAGCCTAATGGGCCCTTCAGCCTGTGAATCTGTCACCCAGCCTTTTCCATGATGGCCCCGTCGGCCCGCTAATCTCCTCCGACCTTGGGAAACTCTGGGGAATGCCCCTGGAACCATCTAGCAGCGCTCACGGGATTTGGGGAAAAGTTGACGGCGCGCCAGGAGGTCACATGACCTCATTCCCCTCCTCGGTTCCCAGGTGCCGCGATGCACTGCCAGGGGCCAAGGCGGTCACCCGGTCGGATACGAGACGCCAGGGGCCCAGAGACCCACCCCCCCCCCCCCCCCCCCCCCACCACCACCATCACAGTTCAGAGTGCCACGCCACGTCCTGCTGGTCCACCATATCCTTACTAAATCAGCAGGGATTATCCTGCATGTTTTGATGTGCATTCAAGTGAACAACTGTTCCACTGGGAATCCAGAGTAGCTTCAAACCTCATGTTGTGTTATAAGGTATGAATGGTTTGCAATAAAGAACCGACTCACTATCCCTGTACACTTGACGTCCTACTTTGTACTATTATACTTTCCCCCTCGTGTGTACCTGAATTTCCTCTGGTCATTATTAAGGGCATAACGATTATGCTCCTTGAACAGAAAACTAATAATTATAAAAATGTCATTAGGCCTATTTAAAAAGCACCAATAACAGTGATTACCAAGTCAAATCTGCAATTTATTTTGTTGTTACAAATTATTTAATGTTTCCAATGTCAGTAGAATTTAATTGATATGTGCAATTAAATGACTCCAATGGTTGTTATGAGTTCAATATCAATATAGTTGTTACGATCATTATTCATATTTCAGCCTCAATTGTAATTGTTTATAGTTTGGCTTTTAAGGCCTCCCTTACCTCCAAGGCTACTTTGATGAGTCTGGAATTAGACAGACCACCACCACTACCACCACCATCACCATCCCCACCACCACCCCCATCATCACCACCACCACCACCACCACCACCACCATCACCATCCCCACCACCACCCCCATCATCACCACCACCACCACCACCACCACCACCACCACCACCACCCCCATCATCACCACCACCACCACCACCACCACCACCCCCATCATCACCACCACCATCACCACCACCATCATCATCACCACCACCACCATCATCACCACCACCACCATCACCATCCCCACCACCACCACCACCACCACCACCACCACCACCATCATCACCATCACCACCATCACCACCACCACCCCCATCATCACCACCACCACCACCACCACCATCATCACCATCCCCACCACCACCACCACCACCACCACCACCACCACCATCACCACCACCATCATCATCATCACCACCACCACCACCACCACCATCATCACCATCACCACCATCCCCACCATCACCACCATCACCACCACCACCACCACCATCATCACCATCCCCACCATCCCCACCACCACCACCACCACCACCACCACCACCACCACCATCATCACCATCCCCACCACCACCACCACTACCACCACCACCATCCCCACCACCACCACCACCACCACCACCACCATCACCACCACCATCATCATCACCACCACCACCACCACCATCATCACCATCATCACCACCACCACCACCACCACCACCATCATCACCATCATCACCATCCCCACCACCACCACCACCACCATCCCCACCACCACCATCATCATCATCACCACCACCACCACCATCATCATCACCACCATCATCACCATCACCATCCCCACCACCACCACCACCACCACCACCACCACCACCACCACAACAACTAAACAGAACTTCTCGATCACTCCATGCTTTCTTTATGTCCCCTTATTTCCTTTCCCTGTGCTCTGGTTTCGGCCTGCTGCTCGGTCCCTCCCTAGAACATACCTTATGGTCGCCAATAACGGATGTTACTGTGTATAATTTGTCATTACGAATGCAAGCCTTGTCGATTATCGCATAACTACGAGTCTATTGGATGGTTGAACCAGATCCGATGCAAATGAGCAGATAGCACGTGTGTGGAAGGGAACGCCTCTGTCGGGGTATGGCAGCGGCACCCCGCCTCCAGCCCTTCTTTCTCATCGCAGCAGGACACCTGGCTTGAAGAGAGGCCAGGCCGGTGTGAGCACGGCGGTCCCACCTGACGTTTGCTGGAAGGACTTCGTAATCAGGCCGCGATCGCATCCGTCCGTTACAGCATGGAGGAGCTGGCGAGAGAGAGCATTAGTTTGCTGGCATCCGTTTCAGACAAGCCCCCGCTCACCGTGGACGGTCCCCGGCTCGGCTCGATGGGGGCCATTTGTATCATGCTCAAGTCTGCCCTGGGCGCCGGGCTGCTCACTTTCCCCTGGGCCTTCGAGAGAGCTGGTGGGATCCGCAACGCCGTCACCGTCGAGCTGGTTGGTCACAACAGATTGGTAGATGCTTTGCTAGATCTCCTGTGCCGTGCATTGCTGGGTGTAGCAGGTGATGTCAAAACAGTCCTTAACAAGTAGGTGACTTAGAGAGCGGCTACAATGACATTTGTAAAGCCAATCAACTGGAACACTTGTGTGGTGAGATGGTCACTTTTACACGATGGCAATGTTTACTTTCCCACACACTTCTCAGGCCAGTTAGTGATGTCTTTGATGGAAGCGGACTGTCAAGAGAAGAGTACTGCAAACATCTAGTTATGAACCCAATTCATTTGAATTCTGGCTTATTGCTTTGGTTCGGTTTTGACTTAAACCAAAAGGTAATGTGCCGTTATATTAGACATCTAGAAGGGCTTTTGTTACTTTTGATGCCAATTTCAGGACTGTTTTGCAGTGCTGTCGTATTTATCAGAAAACCCTGTGTGCTATCTGTGATTAAGTTCTACACTTGACCAGACTACTTAAGTAAACCATTTCTTCCTGTCATTAAAGATTTGCTTGTTTTCTCTGAACAGTGGGTTTCATTCCAGCCCTGCTGAGTGGTTCAGCTTTAGGCTTCTGTCAAATGAATACCTACGGGACATAAGGGTGTAACTATTAGAACGAGACGATACCTTTTATCAAGTGACACCCTTCTTCATGGCTCAGCAGGATGTTCACCTAATCCCTTCTCTTGGACAGGAGTGTGACCCCAGCCGTTTATTAAGTCGGCTTCAGAGCGGGTCAGGGGTCTGTTTGAGACTGAGTGCTTTGGACATTGATTCCAACGCTGCCATTTAGTTCCTGCAGCCAAACAGACCATGAAGAATGGGACTGACCAGGGGCCTTGGAAATAAATGATCTCTTTATTCACCTTGTGCCCATAATGGCCTCCCACCTACTTTATCCTTCTGACCTCCCACCTCGTCGTCTCCATTAGTGCAGGATGAGGGGAGGTAACACCGTGGCTGACAGACATCCAGGCTCCAGATGCCCTTTTTAAACGGGTCCACTGGCCGCTAACCCTTTTTCAATTGTGTTGGGGCTAATGTTATTTCCTGCTCTGTGAACTTTGCAGGTGTTGGTCATGACATGGTTTTGCTAGGTTCTTTTCTATTTATTGGCTGTTCACATTTCGGTCTGAACAAACTTGATCAGACTGGCTGACAAAATTTGGTGGGCAAAATAATTTTAGAAGGAAAAGGTTAATACACTGGAGTAAGAGTAAATTCTCTGCTCTTACCTTTTCTCTTGATGTACAAAATATCTGTTTTAATTTGATAAGAGAATATAATTATTTTGTAAATGTACCGCCGTTGCCATTTGCCCGTCCCAGCCGTTCCACCGATCTTATTCTGGAGTTAAATAAGGTCAAGAACCTGGGCTTGCCTTTTAGTCTTATCTATATTTTGCTAAGCCACTCACATCAAGTAGGCTGTAATGGTACCACATGTCTGGAAATAGGCCAGGTCGCAACCTTTTAGTGTTTCATTGGATCCCAGCTTTTCCTCAGGTTGAATTCAGAGTTCTGGTTTCAGTTCTTTCCAACTGTTCCTCAGTTCCTCCTCCCGTCCTTTCATTAGGGCCCGACTACATCTTTTCAAGCTCTGGATGTTCGTTAGGTTTCCAAACGAACATCTGAATATTCAGTGAAGTAAAAAGGTTGCTTCATAGTGCGAATCTTTCACTGCCTGTAAACGTAGCAGGTGGAGACCACTGCTGCAGAATCGAGTTTTTATCAACTGATTCTTTTCTAAAGTGGTTCAGTTGGTTAAACAAACGTGTTATTTTAATAACGCAAAATAGCAAAACAACAAAATCCCGTCAGTGGCTTTCAGACCCACTCATCAGTCAGAGTTCGACTTGGTGACGGCAGAGCTTCAATGTAACCTAAACGTTTCTGAAAACACACTCTTTCCAAAGTATGAGAGTAGGCCTACTTCCAATATCACAAAGCAAATGGGTGGTTTGAACATGGTGCAAAGTTTGGAATAGATTTCAGGGCAGGGCTATTTACCCGGTGATGAATCACTCAGCACTACTGTGGGGAGAGATCACCATCAGAGGAAAAACATGGCTACCTGTTCTATTCATGCTTACTAAATAACCTACACCTTAGTATTAGTGGGCTTTTCGGTGTCTTTTGGACTCGTTTGAACATTGGAATAGCTGCTAAATACGTTCATTATTAAAACCATTAGTGGCTTAATGGTTTGCGTAATGTTTGAAAATCCAAAACTAACAAATGATAATTCGGTCCTCCCGTCTTTGGCCATTCTGATGACGGCTGCCGTCACCTCAACTGAAGCGTTGAGGTGAAGTGTTCTCGGACGTCTGGCGCCCATACATACTGTATTTGATGGCTGGGATATTCAGACGACATGTCTGGGTATGTTCATCTTTAAGGCATGTTCTCGCCGTCAGGTCTCGCTGGTGTTCCTGATCAGTGGCCTCATCATACTGGGCTACTCGTCGGCCATCAGCGGCCAGAGCACCTACCAGGCGGTGGTCAAGGAGCTGTGTGGGGCGTCCATCGGCCAGCTGTGCGAGATCTGCTTTTTGTTCAACCTCTTCATCATCTCTGTTGCCTTTCTGGTCATAGTGAACGATCAGCTGGAGAAATGTGAGTAGAAAGGTGGCGGGGGAAGCATCCCCAATCAGGGTCCAGTTTTAACAGCCGTCAGCGGTGGATAGATTTGACATTTGGAAAGAAAAAAAGCATGGTTGCTTGTTCAAACAAGTGTTTGGCCGCTACACCTTTCCACACTGAGAGGTAAAAAGACCCAATTCTGAAAGGGAATTGTGGACAACTGCCGCTAGATCAGTGGTTCACAACCTTTGCATTTAGGTGGATAAATAAATTGGCATCAAGACCTTTGGCGGACCACCTCATGTACATAGAAATAAATAGATAACCCCACACTATACACAAGTATTACTGCAAGTAGGCCGTGGCCAGTGGGAACAGTGGGTAGAAAACGTCAGAGTGCATTCATTTAACACAAATCAAAACTTAAGATAGAATGCACAACCACACTATTTGTAGCCATAATGCTATATTTACTCAAGTGTATTTTCAATTATCAAATTTGTCTGCAGTTTGGTACGCGCACCACAGGTTGAAAAATACTACACTTTTGTCACATACAAATGGTGGCAAATCATTGGTATCAGTGGTTTTATTAGTATATATTTGACCTGGATACCTGTAGTCTATCTCCCTAAGCTTGCCTTATTTACATTGTTTCTTTGGATGTCAAATGTATTGGCCTTGAGTGAGGCTGTCCTGTGGCCCTGAGTGAGGCTGTCCTGTGGCCCTGAGTGAGGCTGTCCTGTGGCCCTGAGGGAGGCTGTCCTGTGGCCCTGAGGGAGGCTGTCCTGTGGCCCTGAGTGAGGCTGTCCTGTGGCCCTGAGTGAGGCTGTCCTGTGGCCCTGAGGGAGGCTGTCCTGTGGCCCTGAGTGAGGCTGTCCTGTGGCCCTGAGGGAGGCTGTCCTGTGGCCCTGAGGGAGGCTGCATGCTAAGCCCTTGGCAGGTTGGAAGAAGCTGACGTGTGTGTGTGTGTGTGTGTGTGTGTGTGTGTGTGTGTGTGTGTGTGTGTGTGTGTGTGTGTGTGTGTGTGTGTGTGTGTGTGTGTGTGTGTGTGTGTGTGTGTGTGTGTGTGTGTGTGTGTGTGTGTGTGTGTGTCTCTCTCTCTCTCAGTGTGTCTGTCCTTATACGAGCTGGTGAGTGATGTGCCAGAGTCGGAGATGCCACACCATTGGTACACGGACCAGCGCTTTGCCCTCCTTATGCTGTGCTTCTTCCTCATCCTCCCTCTGTCCTTGTCAAAGGAGATCAGCATCCTCAAGTACATCAGGTGGGTCAGGGTGGGGCGCTAACTGGTGTGTGTTCACGTTGCTAACTGGTGTGTGCTCATGTTGCTAACTGGTGTGTGCTCACGTTGCTAACTGGTGTGTGTTCACGTTGCTAACTGGTGTGTGTTCATGTTGCTAACTGGTGTGTGTTCATGTTGCTAACTGGTGTGTGTTCATGTTGCTAACTGGTGTGTGTTCACGTTGCTAACTGGTGTGTGTTCATGTTGCTAACTGGTGTGTGTTCATGTTGCTAACTGGTGTGTGTTCATGTTGCTAACTGGTGTGTGTTCACGTTGCTAACTGGTGTGTGTTCATGTTGCTAACTGGTGTGTGTTCATGTTGCTAACTGGTGTGTGTTCATGTTGCTAACTGGTGTGTGTTCATGTTGCTAACTGGTGTGTGTTCATGTTGCTAACTGGTGTGTGTTCATGTTGCTAACTGGTGTGCGTTCATGTTGCTAACTGGTGTGCGTTCATGTTGCTAACTGGTGTGTGTTCACGTTGCTAACTGGTGTGTGTTCACGTTGCTAACTGGTGTGTGTTCATGTTGCTAACTGGTGTGTGTTCACGTTGCTAACTGGTGTGTGTTCATGTTGCTAACTGGTGTGTGTTCATGTTGCTAACTGGTGTGTGTTCACGTTGCTAACTGGTGTGTGTTCACGTTGCTAACTGGTGTGTGTTCACGTTGCTAACTGGTGTGTGTTCACGTTGCTAACTGGTGTGTGTTCACGTTGCTAACTGGTGTGTGTTCATGTTGCTAACTGGTTGTTGTTCACGTTGCTAACTGGTGTGTGTTCACGTTGCTAACTGGTGTGTGTTCATGTTGCTAACTGGTGTGTGTTCATGTTGCTAACTGGTTGTTGTTTATGTTGCTAACTGGTGTGTGTTCATGTTGCTAACTGGTTGTTGTTTATGTTGCTAACTGGTGTGTGTTCATGTTGCTAAATGGTGTGTGTTCATGTTGCTAACTGGTGTGTGTTCATGTTGCTAACTGGTGTGTGTTCACGTTGCTAACTGGTGTGTGTTCACGTTGCTAACTGGTGTGTGTTCATGTTGCTAACTGGTGTGTGTTCACGTTGCTAACTGGTGTGTGTTCACGTTGCTAACTGGTGTGTGCTCACGTTGCTAACTGGTTGTTGTTTATGTTGCTAACTGGTGTGTGTTCATGTTGCTAACTGGTGTGTGTTCACGTTGCTAACTGGTGTGTGTTCATGTTGCTAACTGGTGTGTGTTCATGTTGCTAACTGGTGTGTGCTCACGTTGCTAACTGGTTGTTGTTTATGTTGCTAACTGGTGTGTGTTCATGTTGCTAACTGGTGTGTGTTCATGTTGCTAACTGGTGTGTGTTCATGTTGCTAACTGGTGTGTGTTCATGTTGCTAACTGGTGTGTGTTCACGTTGCTAACTGGTGTGTGTTCATGTTGCTAACTGGTGTGTGTTCATGTTGCTAACTGGTGTGTGTTCACGTTGCTAACTGGTGTGTGTTCACGTTGCTAACTGGTGTGTGTTCATGTTGCTAACTGGTGTGTGTTCACGTTGCTAACTGGTTGTTGTTTATGTTGCTAACTGGTGTGTGTTCACGTTGCTAACTGGTGTGTGTTCATGTTGCTAACTGGTGTGTGTTTATGTTGCTAACTGGTGTGTGTTCACGTTGCTAACTGGTGTGTGTTCACGTTGCTAACTGGTGTGTGTTCACGTTGCTAACTGGTGTGTGTTCACGTTGCTAACTGGTGTGTGTTCACGTTGCTAACTGGTGTGTGTTCACGTTGCTAACTGGTGTGTGTTCACGTTGCTAACTGGTGTGTGTTCACGTTGCTAACTGGTGTGTGTTCACGTTGCTAACTGGTGTGTGTTCACGTTGCTAACTGGTGTGTGTTCACGTTGCTAACTGGTGTGTGTTCACGTTGCTAACTGGTGTGTGTTCACGTTGCTAACTGGTGTGTGTTCACGTTGCTAACTGGTGTGTGTTCACGTTGCTAACTGGTTGTTGTTCACGTTGCTAACTGGTGTGTGTTCACGTTGCTAACTGGTGTGTGTTCATGTTGCTAACTGGTGTGTGTTCATGTTGCTAACTGGTTGTTGTTTATGTTGCTAACTGGTGTGTGTTCATGTTGCTAACTGGTTGTTGTTTATGTTGCTAACTGGTGTGTGTTCATGTTGCTAACTGGTGTGTGTTCATGTTGCTAACTGGTGTGTGTTCACGTTGCTAACTGGTGTGTGTTCACGTTGCTAACTGGTGTGTGTTCACGTTGCTAACTGGTGTGTGTTCATGTTGCTAACTGGTGTGTGTTCACGTTGCTAACTGGTGTGTGTTCACGTTGCTAACTGGTGTGTGCTCACGTTGCTAACTGGTTGTTGTTTATGTTGCTAACTGGTGTGTGTTCATGTTGCTAACTGGTGTGTGTTCACGTTGCTAACTGGTGTGTGTTCATGTTGCTAACTGGTGTGTGTTCACGTTGCTAACTGGTGTGTGTTCACGTTGCTAACTGGTGTGTGCTCACGTTGCTAACTGGTTGTTGTTTATGTTGCTAACTGGTGTGTGTTCATGTTGCTAACTGGTGTGTGTTCATGTTGCTAACTGGTGTGTGTTCACGTTGCTAACTGGTGTGTGTTCATGTTGCTAACTGGTGTGTGTTCATTATGCTAACTGGTGTGTGTTCATGTTGCTAACTGGTGTGTGTTCACGTTGCTAACTGGTGTGTGTTCACGTTGCTAACTCGTGTGTGTTCATGTTGCTAACTGGTGTGTGTTCACGTTGCTAACTGGTGTGTGTTCACGTTGCTAACTGGTGTGTGTTCATGTTACTAACTGGTGTGTGTTTATGTTGCTAACTGGTGTGTGTTCACGTTGCTAACTGGTGTGTGTTCACGTTGCTAACTGGTGTGTGTTCACGTTGCTAACTGGTGTGTGTTCACGTTGCTAACTGGTGTGTGTTCACGTTGCTAACTGGTGTGTGTTCACGTTGCTAACTGGTGTGTGTTCACGTTGCTAACTGGTGTGTGTTCACGTTGCTAACTGGTGTGTGTTCACGTTTCTAACTGGTGTGTGTTCACGTTGCTAACTGGTGTGTGTTCACGTTGCTAACTGGTGTGTGTTCACGTTGCTAACTGGTGTGTGTTCACGTTGCTAACTGGTGTGTGTTCACGTTGCTAACTGGTGTGTGTTCACGTTGCTAACTGGTTGTTGTTTATGTTGCTAACTGGTGTGTGTTCACGTTGCTAACTGGTGTGTGTTCACGTTGCTAACTGGTGTGTGTTCACGTTGCTAACTGGTGTGTGTTCACGTTGCTAACTGGTTGTTGTTTATGTTGCTAACTGGTGTGTGTTCACGTTGCTAACTGGTGTGTGTTCATGTTGCTAACTGGTGTGTGTTCACGTTGCTAACTGGTGTGTGTTCATGTTGCTAACTGGTGTGTGTTCACGTTGCTAACTGTTGTGTGTTCACGTTGCTAACTGGTGTGTTTTCACGTTGCTAACTGGTGAGTGTTCACGTTGCTAACTGGTGTGTGTTCACGTTGCTAACTGGTGTGTGTTTACGATGCTAACTGTGTGGTTGTTGTTTACGATGCTAACTGTGTGGTTGTTGTTTATGTTGCTAACTGTGTGGTTGTTGTTTACGATGCTAACTGTGTGGTTGTTGTTTATGTTGCTAACTGTGTGGTTGTTGTTTACGATGCTAACTGTGTGGTTGTTGTTTATGGTGCTAACTGTGTGGTTGTTGTTTACGATGCTAACTGTGTGGTTGTTGTTTATGGTGCTAACTGTGTGGTTGTTGTTTACGATGCTAACTGTGCGGTTGTTGTTTACGATGCTAACTGTGTGGTTGTTGTTTCCCCTAGTGTGCTCGGTACGTTGGCAGCCAGCTACCTGACGACTGCCATCATAATCAAGTACCACAGCCTGCCTTCACCCCTCGTCCACAGCAGCACCCCCGACAACGGCACTGAAGACACCGGGTGTGAACATTTGGGTTTTTCAAAGTTATCTCTATCAGGTTTTCTTCCTTCAGGATTTGTTTTAGTTGAAGAACTCATCAATAACAACAACTTTGATAAGCTCTGATAAGCGGGACAGATTTCAATAAATGTTAATGGCTGGGAAGCCTGACAAGTCTATTTTGTTATCGAGGTCATGAAGATGTGGATCACTGTTCCTGCTTTCAAGTCTCATGCCTAAAAGAAATACACCGCCCAAAAACATTAGTTTAATAATCGCCACTAAAACGGACTCAAAAGAAGGTATTTTTAGGCTGTTACTTTTTTATGATGCTTCCTAACCCATGCCTGATAGCCAGTAATGGGGTCAGGAGGGCCTCAGCTTATAAACCACAGGGCAAACTGTTTTTATGAATGAGTTCTCATGCCCATGGCCAGCTGAGCAAACACTGATGGACTCAGAATTGTATTTCCTGGTGTGAGTTCTACCATCGACAATGTTGGCATGTCTGACATCAGACTGCTTCCATTTGGCAGTCCAGGATAGTAAGGAAGATGCTGGTTTCGTCTGCTGGATTGGTCCTGTGATGGTCACGTTATTTCAGACCATGTCTCCACTGGTACAGACCAGTGGAGACCACTGGTACAGACCAGTGGAGACATGGTCGGGGAGTCAGGAGCGTTTAAAAGGGTTTCTTCCCGGCCGATCTGCAGTGACTCATTGTTCTACAAGAATGTCACACCGATGGAACGAGAACACAAGAACCCAACGAATAATACCAAACCCAAAGTCTGACAGCTGATTTGGTTTGGCCAGGGTTAGACGCCAAGCAGAGTGCAGAGTTATCTCTGCCATTTACCATTTGATGGAAATCCAACGCCATACAGCTTGTTATAAATGTCATTGGCTTAACTTGAGACGGACTGAACACTACACAGAGATGGACAAGATGTAAACTATTCCTCCTACGGCTCTGACTCGCGCTACAGTAGCCACACTCCCGTAGCTAAATAAATCTCCTGATTTAGCGTCCTGTAGAAATCTTGTGATGTGCCCCCAGGGTAATTCCCTGTCCAACCTAAATCTAGTGTGTGCGGTACCTCACTGTTGAATTTCTTTCTAGATTTTGGACGTTAGAAGAGCTGCTCGCCTGGGAGGGGATTTTGTAAAGTCAGTCCTGTAGTGTGAGCTGGCATTAGTTGAGGGGCACGATGCGCAGTGGACTGGGCCCCTGGGACCTGAGGGAGGGATCCAACTTCTCCTGCGTTTGTTGGCTCAGTAATTGCTTAATAAGTGGGCTGGCCAGGTGTGGGCCTGTGATTGATGGCTGAACTTCATATTAAGTGGATTTTCTTTCCCTTCTGCCTCCCAACAGAATAACTTCCTGGGCGTCCATGTTGAGTGTTATCCCAACCATCTGCTTTGGTTTTCAAGTGAGTGGAGCATTTTTAGCATGCTGTTTGCTTTGTGACCTCGCGTAACCTCCATCTGCTTACACTTGGTATATATTTCTGTACTGTTGTGTGTCTCCTATTCATTTGTTTAGTCATGCTGTAAGTCCATTAACCAGGTAGAGGAACGGCTTGGCCAAAAGCTCAGCATATCTTTGTGTGAACTTAAAGGGCAAAATGGTTAGACTGTTTTAGGTCGCTATGCACTGCAGGAAACAATTTAAAACTATTTTGATGTTGTTGAATTGTCCAACTATACATTTTGACATTTCTTAACAAGAGTAAGTGTCTTTGAACAGGAGTTTGTAGCAGAGGGTGTTAAGTAATTGCTAATCTAAAGGTCGCCTGGCGCTCAGGCTGTCTGCTCCGATCAGCTGGCAGAAACACATTTCATGTCTAATAGAGGAACACTGTGTGTGTGTGTGTGTGTGTGTGTGTGTGTGTGTGTGTGTGTGTGTGTGTGTGTGTGTGTGTGTGTGTGTGTGTGTGTGTGTGTGTGTGTGTGTGTGTGTGTGTGTGTGTGTGTGTGTGTGTGTGTGTGTGTGTGTGTTAGTGTCACGAGGCCTCCATTGCGATCTTCAGCAGCATGAAGAACCAGAAGCTGTCCCATTGGGTCGTCATCTCTGTGGTCTCCATGATCATCTGCCTCATCATCTACACTCTAACTGGTCACCATATTCCCTTATTCATATTCTTCTCCTTTAACACTGTTAATATCTGATGCTAAATGGACTGTGTTACTCGTATTTCATTTGTCGGTTTTATAAAGTGTCTATTTTGGACGTTTGGAGATGTTGTTTGACAAACCCTGAGCCTAAGCAGGGGCGTGCCAGTGGCATATCGGCCATTTCTTTGATGGATACAGGACTTGCACACAGTTGAACTAATTGTACCCGTCTCTGACACAGGGGTTTATGGATTTCTTACGTTTGGCGCGGGGGTGAAACCAGACATTCTGATGTCCTACAAAGGTGATGACATGCTGATGGTCATCGCCAGGCTGCTGTTTGGAATCTCCATCATCACCATCTATCCCATAATTCTACTTCTAGGCAGGTGGGTCAGGCTGAAGACCCGGCCTGGGTCTGACACGTGAACTCTTCCGTAGAAGCGGAGATGCATGATTTGAGGGCCTTGTGTGGAAGGGAGTGGACGGAGGTTGAAGATGCTCTGCCCTGCAGGTCTGTGCTGCAGGACCCCCTGCTGAGGCGGTGGGGGGGTTGTTACAGCGTGGCGCCGGACACGCTGGAGAGACGCAGCCGCTGCGTCCTGTCCTTCCTGTGGATCGCGCTGACCCTTCTCATCGCCATGTTTGTCCCGGACATCAGCCAGATAGTCAGCGTGATCGGCGGGGTCAGCGCCGCCTTCATCTTCATCTTCCCCGGTAAGACATCTTCATCTTCCCCGGTAAGACATCTTCATCTTCCCCGGTAAGACATCTTCATCTTCCCCGGTAAGACATCTTCATCTTCCCCGGTAAGACATCTTCATCTTCCCCGGTAAGACATCTTCATCTTCCCCGGTAAGAGGCGCGCTGCGGAGGAAGTTGTCTTGTTCGTTCCCTAGACCTCTGAACCTCGTCCTTGTCCCATGCAGGTCTGTGTTTGATATGTGCCATGCAGCAGGAGCAGGTGTCCTTCAAGACCAGGTGAGGATCCAACATTTATCATTCAAGTGTCTTAACAGCTGCTGTAAGGAGCACAAAGTCATATTTTTATCACAGTTGGTTTACCCACTTTTGGGGCAACCTTCATAGAATATATAGATATATATACTAGATATATATAGATACACGTATATCCATATATTTATTTATTTATTACTGCTGTGAGTTTTCAAAGGTTATAAAAATAGGTTTTATAACTTATTTCTTCTCTTTGACTGGAGTTGTAATTGCCTTCCCTTTTTTTCCAGAGTTGCTCTCACTGCATGGGGTGTGATAACCTTGCTCTGTGGAGCCTTCATCTTTGGCCAGAGCACCACTGTTGCCGTCATGCAAATGTTTGGCAAGATCTAGGACTTTACCTCCGCAATTCATGTTGAGATGGACATGTTCGTGGCTAGGTCTTGGTCTCCGGTTTCCTCTTGCTTTTGAGGGCCAAGGACATGGCAGTCACCGGGAAACACTTCATTTTCATTTGGTCATCATTGATGCACTAAGACGCTGTCATATGTGTAGCAGCTACAAATGTACTGATGAAGATTAAACAAAGTTATCGTTAATCTGCATTTTAGTTCAAACGAGACCTGATCTTCTGGATTACTTCAGGGTGGGAGTCTGGTTGAAACTGCGTCCAAATAGGACAGTGGTTCACACCCAACTCTCTCTTCTCTTCTTCTTCTTCGTTTTTTAAGGACAAATCCATAGATTTGCTGCACTAGGCCCGTGTGTTGAGACAAGATATGCAAGATAATGGTTCTATAGCATGTTCATGTTACATAACAGTTGAGGTCTACTGTGGGCTAACATTGTTCCTTAAAGGAATTGTCAAACTAGAGCATAGGTCAAGCAGGCCATGGGTCAGCCAGAAGTTGTTATGGTTATGTGGCTTATTTTAAGTGCACTCTGCCTACTACCACAATGTGCCATAAATGTTTATTAAAAAGACTTGCTGCCAAGTGTCCATTGAGCTGCACACTAACAATGGTTTCTTTGCAACCATTACGAACTACTAATCGATGATGGATCTCAAATTATTTGTGAATGTCAAAGCCATTTTCTATGTTTATAAAATACAAAATGTTTATGTATGTAAAATTTGTGTTACAAACTTTGTCACATTGCAATTGAATGTCCTTTGTTCCCGATCCAGCTTGATGGGTGTTTAAGAGAAATCGGACGGCTCATTTCCTGTAATCCACAGATATCTGTTTTGCACTCAGGTGTAACTTGGTTGTTGCTGAGACTCGCCGCAGTATCCTGAATCCCCAACCCCGCTCTGTTTGTAGTTTTCTGGATCCTCCTTCAGCTGCCCCACGCTGTAATGAGTGCATGGTAATTGGTCACTCGCTTGGCTACGTAGCCTGGGGGGGGGGGGGGGGGGGGGGAGATGGACACCCACCCATTAGAAAATCAATACTGAAATGACATGGGACTGCATGGAACACACTTTCTTATGCTTAACGCACAGCTCAAGTCAAGGGAGGCCTCCTTGGAAACGATGTTATGTCTTTTTAAAATGCATGTCAATTTGAATGACAACTGTAACGTCGGACCACATGATAGACAGTGCCTCAGTGGAGCTGCTGGGAGCTGCTGGGAGCTGCTGATGGTGCCTCAGTGATGCTGCTGGGATCACTCCTGGAGCAATGACCCGAGCAGGGTTCATGTCCTGCCAAGGGACGTCTCCATGGAAACCTACTGGGATGAATTTCTTTTGAAAATGAATTGATCGTAATGGTCGTGCTAATTGCAACATCAATTCTAGCTGTAGGTCGATTTAAGTTGTCTCCGTGGCACAGGGGGAGTCCTTGGTGGTCCCGCCCTGGTCCCGCCCTGGTCCCGCCCTGGTCCCGCCCTGGTCCCGCCCTAGTCTGCTCGGTCTCAGTCCAAAGGAATAGGAAATTACGTGTATCTAAAAAGGATATTGTTTATAGGTTTTTCATTCTCCGTCTATTTTCTCTTGGAATTTTGCCTTTCATCTTTTTAAATCTTTTTTTAATGTTCTCATCTTTTTCTCGATCTTTCTCTTTTTCTCAATCTTCTCATTCTCCATTTCTTTCCTCGATGTTCTCTATCTTCTAGGAGTTGGAGCTCCAGTCCAGAGTGTTTCCTGTTTCATGGAGTTCAGGAGGGTATTTTGCATGATGTGACCAGCAGTATGGAAATGATACTGGATTAACATCACATGATACCCCTTTTGAAGTCAGAGTCGCTGCGCCACAGAGACTGATCTATGATCTGCTCGGGGCTTATGATTATTGCCTGACTAGCTGATAACCAAAGCTCTGCACCGACAAGATGGCGGCTATGATCTCGTCTGAGCTTATAATTTATATTACTATTCACATGATGTAACATTTCCTACATCACATAAAAATAGAGGTTTCCATAGAGACCTTCCTCCACTGACTGGAACCCGGGTCTTTGCACCACCGAGATGCCGGTAATGATGTAGTATATATAGATAAGAAAGCCCTTTATCAATCCCAAATGAATGCTTTCTTTTATTTATCCCATTTAGATATTGCTTAGATATTGTGCAAATATGATGTGTGCAAAACATAACCCATATGAGGCAAACATGGACTAGCAACCCCCCCCCCCTCCCCCCCACGGGGTAGACCCCGTAAAGAACTCCTAATGAAGAATTTGAAATGAAAGAATCACCTCTGTTTAATAATTTTATTGAGATTCATCACTCTACATCATCTAGAATGTCAACATATTTTTTTAAGACCAAATATATATATATATATATTATTTCGCTTAAACATACATACGAATTGTAGTAGTTCATTAAACATTGCCATAAAAGTGAAATGTATTTATTTTATGCAATTTCTATAATCATATATATTAGATATTATCATTTTGTCTCCATAATAGGAATACTAGAAAACAAACAAGAAAATTAGGTAAGAAATACACAAAACTCATTAAAGAGTAGCATGGCCTAATACTACAGCAAGGTTACCAAACATTCAGTTTACATGCACTCAAGGTGAAGAATAGGAAAGTCATAGAAAGAAAGAGTGTTACGATCATGGCAACATTTCTAATGCGCTAGATTCCTACTAGCTAACATTTAGAGTCTGGTGGTAAACATCCTCCTCAGAGAGGGTGTGTTAAGGCTGCTCAAGCCAAACAGCCTACCACTCACTCAAAAAAAGATTCGGTCTCTATGTATTTCTTCACTTCCCTGAATCGTGTTGGTCACCAGGTAACAATGGCCAGCACCCCCCAAGTATTGAAACGGCCAAGGTTAGGGTGGGCTTTTCTGATGGCACAACTCTTTCATTATATGACCCGAGGAGAGCAGAGCAGGCTCAGGAACATCCAGGAATGTATTAACAGGAAACAGTTGGCACCATCATGACCACGTACACGCTGTCTCACCGCAGACCAGCCGAGCCAGCGCGGGAGACCGGAGGAATAAGAAGGGTTTCTTCAGAGCTTGGGGACTGCATTCAGCCGGGCACATTGTTACTGTGAAACTATGGCTATGGGTGCATTTTGTTGTTGTTATTGTCACAGACGTGTTCACTTAGATCCATGCATTATGGCTTTGTATTTCTATTCATTCTTTTATAAGAGATCCCTGTTCCTGGGTACTAGCAAGGTTTGTCACAGTTTAGAGTGACACAGTGTGTTCTTCACTTTTAAAAGGATCAAATCTCTGTGTATTGTAATGCAAATGCCAATAAACGCTGGTAACATAATTCAGAAATAGAGCAGCAATATCAAAAGACGATGGCATCCCTCTACGGGCCTATTATTGTTTGTTATCTGTTTGGATATAGTTCATAATATATTAGTACACTTCAACATCCCCCACAATGCCCTGCTCAATGCAGTCTAAAGAAGGGCAATAGTAGCAGTTCACTATCTGTCTGGTAAGGCTGGATCCCTATCTGTGTCTTTCTGAGTAGCCAAGCTGCACCGTGTCAAATGACGTCACACAGAGAAGGAAACAGACTGGTGAGTTAGCTGGATGGCAGATGATGCTTTTAGAAAGGGATGGGAAGTGCCATTAATACAGGGAACGTTTATCAATGAACAATCATCTTCAACAAGATAAAACATGTTTACACAGTAGTACTATTTATCTCAGATATCAATAAACATTTTTTTTCATACTTTATACTCAGTTATCTATCTATATTCAAGCCACAATAGTCATTACTTTATACATTGTGCTTCAGAGAGTTTCCTCTGATTGTGTTCTGGTGGAGGATCCTTCAGCTATTTGATTAGGTGGTCCAAAGCAACATGCTATCAGAGGGGGAACTCGAAATACTTTGGATTATTTGATCCTGATTTGAACCAGACTCGAACAAAGTGTTATGAGGAAGAGGCACCTTAGGCCAACATCCTCAAGCAACTGATGTGTGTGTGTGTGTGTGTGTGCGTGCGTGCATGCGTGTGTGTGTGTGCGTGTGTGTGTGTGTGTGTGTGTGTGTGTGTGCGTGTGTGTGTGTGTGTGCGTGTGTGTATGCGTGCATGCGTGTGTGTGTGTGTGCGTGCGTGTGTGTGCGTGTGTGCGTGTGTGTGTGTGTGTGTGCGTGCGTGCGTGCGTGTGTGTGTGTGTGTGCATGTGTGTGTGTGTGTGTGTGCGTGCGTGCGTGCATGTGTGTGCGTGTCTGTGTGTGTGTGTGTGTGTGTGTGTGTTTTAGCTCAACGATTTAGCTGGGGCAATTCAAGATTTAGTCCGTTTGAACAGTTTCTCTGTAGTTTATAACTAACCTTGGGTTGGCATGAACGTAAGCCATCGGTCTTGTTTTGATTCGTCACTGG
>JACYXH010000203.1:1742500-1752500 GCA_026745465.1 Lota lota
TAAGGAGTTTCCAGGCTCAGGAGGACATGAGGTTCCATCCTCGTCCTGGAATCACAAGCTAACTGTGATTAGCTAACTATCTAACTGCCACTTCCAGCCCCTTGTTGGCTATTGTCACTCTCTCTCTTTTTACAAATCACTGCCGTTCATTCACTGCCACTCGTCAATCTCCTGACCAGCTGTCCTCCTGATAAGGAGCACATGTCAATCTCCTGACCAGCTGTCCTCCATAAGGAGCACATGTCAATCTCCTGACCAGCTGTCCTCCATAAGGAGCACATGTCAATCTCCTGACCAGCTGTCCTCCTGATAAGGAGCACATGTCAATCTCCTGACCAGCTGTCCTCCTGATAAGGAGCACATGTCAATCTCCTGACCAGCTGTCCTCCATAAGGAGCACATGTCAATCTCCTGACCAGCTGTCCTCCTGATAAGGAGCACATGTCAATCTCCTGACCAGCTGTCCTCCTGATAAGGAGCACATGTCAATCTCCTGACCAGCTGTCCTCCATAAGGAGCACATGTCAATCTCCTGACCAGCTGTCCTCCATAAGGAGCACATGTCAATCTCCTGACCAGCTGTCCTCCTCCATAAGGAGCACATGTCAATCTCCTGACCAGCTGTCCTCCTCCATAAGGAGCACATGTCAATCTCCTGACCAGCTGTCCTCCATAAGGAGCACATGTCAATCTCCTGACCAGCTGTCCTCCTCCATAAGGAGCACATGTCAATCCCCGCTTCAAGAAGAACATGGACTCTATCGCTCACTTGATCTTTGTTGGCACTGAAGACACCGCTCCATGGGGTGTAGAGTAGGAGATAGATGATATAAACAATAGTCTTAGAGGCCCATCACACTATATTATCAATCCATTTATCAGTGTCACCGGCAAACGAGAAATGCAGACCAGTAAACCCTTCAATCCATTCCATTTGTGATGAGGTAGCTGGTCTCAAGCTGGACGTGGGCTTCCACTCTGAATGATACACTTGATATAGGTTGACCTTACCTTGTCAGGCCACTGGGGGCAGCAGAGCTTGTCTGACTCATGGATGTTAATATATAGAGACTGGAACAACCTACCAACTTCTCTGAAATCTCTGCAGTAGTTAGGTTCATTTAAAAATGCTCGCATCACTCACCTTACAACAGCCTGCTCCTGTTAATTGTCACTATCTACTGTTGCTATAGCACGGGTGTGGGTGTCTAGATGTCTTGCTCTATGCATGGTGCGTGGGTGTGTGTGTTTGTTTTTGTCCTTTCATAATTACTCTAATTATAACTGTAACCATGTCTGCTATTTGTTGCATATTGTGTTGTATCTCATGTTGTGTCTTTTGTCAGGACCCCCTCGAAAATGACATGGTACATCTCAAGGGGTTTTATCCTGAAAATAAAAACTTTCTATACATATATATATATAAGCATACGTGCCAATGCTGACGGAAACAGTGCCATTTAGCTGAAGGACACAGTAAGCAGGCCGCTGAATCACCCAACGCTAATGCATGCTAATGCTACTTCTAGCACACAGCTGAGGAAGAGGAAGGACTTACTGGAAGCAGTCTCGCTGGGCCGACACGTTCTTCAGGTACTGCTTGAGGGCTTCACAAAACTCCCCCAAATTCTTCTGGGAAACCACCATCTCCTGACGCACCAGCAACAGGGACTGGGAGAAGACGGACAAGGAGACCATAAGACATAGCAGAGAGAGAGATAATACATCTAGAGAGAGAGATAATACATCTAGATAGAGAGAGATAATACATCTAGATAGAGAGAGATAATACATCTAGATAGAGAGAGATAATACATTTAGATAGAGAGAGATAATACATTTAGAGAGAGAGATAATACATCTAGATAGAGAGAGATAATACATCTAGATAGAGAGAGATAATACATCTAGAGAGAGAGATAATACATATAGAGAGAGAGAGAGAGATAATACATCTAGATAGAGAGAGATAATACATCTAGATAGAGAGAGATAATACATCTAGATAGAGAGAGATAATACATTTAGATAGAGAGAGATAATACATTTAGAGAGAGAGATAATACATCTAGATAGAGAGCGATAATACATCTAGAGAGAGAGAGATAATACATCTAGATAGAGAGAGATAATACATCTAGATAGAGAGAGATAATACACCTAGAGAGAGAGAGATAATACATTTAGATAGAGAGATAATACATTTAGAGAGAGAGATAATACATCTAGATAGAGAGAGATAATACATCTAGAGAGAGAGAGAGATAATACATCTAGATAGAGAGAGATAATACATCTAGATAGAGAGATAATACATCTAGAGAGAGAGATAATACATATTGATTGAGAGAGAGAGAGATACTACATCTAGAGAGAGAGATAATACATCTAGATAGAAAGAGATAATACATCTAGAGAGAGAGATAATACATCTTGAGAGAGAGATAATACATATATAGAGAGAGAGATATAATATATCTAGAGTGAGAGAAAGAGAGAGATAATACATATATACAGAGAGAGAGATAATACATCTATAGAGAGAGAGATATAATATATCTATAGAGAGGGAGATATATATATAATATATATATAGAGAGGGAGATAATATATCTATAGAGAGAGGGAGAGAGAGAAATAACATATCTATAGAGAAGGAGAGAGAGGGAGCAAGAGAGAGAGATATAATATATCTATAGAGAGAAATAATATATATATATATATAGAGAGAGAGAAAATACAACACAGTAATACAGGTGGGAATAAATGAACTATTTGCAACTGTGCGCAACGTCTACCCAAAACACCTCCATGAAACAAGAGGAAGAATGAGAGCAAGACAGAGTAAGATACAAACATAGTATAGTGTGCAAGTTTGTGTACAACGTGTGATGAGTGAAAGCAAGAGGCAGAGATTGTGTTTTTAGGTTGTTTCTGTTGTGTTTCAGGTTGGATGTTTTATGGTTTCTATGTTTTAAATAAATTGTTTATTCGTCTTACACAAACCAAATTCCAGGCTTACATCAGTTCCACACCTCCCTCAGTTCTGTCAGCAGCACACTGCAAACAAGCCCAGCGGCTCAGCAAGAGAGCCCCAGAACACCTGACACCTGATGCTTAGGATGCCAAAATCCACCATTGATTCCTGGGCCTCTATCCTGCCGAGTAATTGGTTGTTTAGGGCCATTTAGAGGTCGTAGTACTCAGTAATGCCCTTTCACTGACGCCATGCTGGGCAAGAAAAGGTAGGACATCAATTACAACGCAAGCAGGAAGAACATGCCTTCCTGTGAATATGAAGCTGCAACCAACCCATCACACTCAAGTGTGTTAGAGTTGATTTATTTATAAGTTCTGTTAGTGTGTGATTAACACATCGGAGAGGCTCCGGTCTGCCCTAGGTAGAGCCCAGCACCATATCTAGAACCCTCTCTGTCAGGATGGCTGTACCCCCCCCATATGAGATGCTAGAACCCTCTCTGTCAGGATGGCTGTACCCCCCCCCATATGAGATGCTAGAACCCTCTCTGTCAGGATGGCTGTACCCCCCCCATATGAGATGCTAGAACCCTCTCTGTCAGGATGGCTGTACCCCCCCCCCCCCATATGAGATGCTAGAACTCTCTCTGTCAGGATGGCTGTACCCCCCCCCCCCATATGAGATGCTAGAACTCTCTCTGTCAGGATGGCTGTACCCCCCCCATATGAGATGCTAGAACCCTCTCTGTCAGGATGGCTGTACCCCCCCCATATGAGATGCTAGAACCCTCTCTGTCAGGATGGCTGTACCCCCCCCCCCATATGAGATGCTAGAACTCTCTCTGTCAGGATGGCTGTACCCCCCCATATGAGATGCTAGAACCCTCTCTGTCAGGATGACTGTACCCCCCCACCCCTGTAAATCATTATAACAGCCATCCACTATGACCCAAAAAGTGACTGTTTAGTGACACTTTCATAGCACACTTTACTCATTTGAGTGATGCTACTGCAGTAGCAGTACTGCATCATAGCAGCTCTGCAGTTTGACTCTCCATGTGTTCACCAACACTACTGCATCATAGCAGCTCTGCAGTTTGACTCTCCATGTGTTCACCAACACTACTGCATCATAGCAGCTCTGCAGTTTGACTCCATGTGTTCACCAACACTACTGCATCATAGCAGCTCTGCAGTTTGACTCTCCATGTGTTCACCAACACTACTGCATCATAGCAGCTCTGCAGTTTGACTCTCCATGTGTTCACCAACACTACTGCATCATAGCAGCTCTGCAGTTTGACTCCATGTGTTCACCAACACTACTGCATCATAGCAGCTCTGCAGTTTGACTCTCCATGTGTTCACCAACACTACTGCATCATAGCAGCTCTGCAGTTTGACTCCATGTGTTCACCAACACTACTGCATCATAGCAGCTCTGCAGTTTGACTCCATGTGTTCACTGTTTCTGTGAGCCGGTGTGGGACGAGGGGGGAATGGATAGAGACAGAGACAGAGACAGAGAGCCTGGGAAATCTGTGTGTGATTGTGTGTGTGTGTGTGTGTGTGATTGTGTGTGTGTGTGTGTGTGTGTGTGCGTGTGTGTGATTGTGTGTGTGTGTGTGTGTGTGTGTGTGTGTGTGTGTGTGTGTGTGTGTGTGTGTGATTGTGTGTGTTAATGTTCACGTTAGTCAATTAAGACCAATACTGGAATACAATATGCTGGGCTGCTCTGCTTTCTTATACCTCAAATACCATGGTACAGTCACGCACACACGTGGCACACACACACACACACACACACAAACACACACACAAACACACCACCACTACATGCTACATGACCCAGCAGCAGAAGTAAGTCAGTTGAATATCGCTCCATTAAAGGATTTGTCTAGTGCTGAGCCCCAGGTTAATGGATGACATCGTCTATGTCAAGATGTAAATCAGCCATGATTTCTGTCCAGCTCCCCCCCTCCCCCCAGCTCCCACCGCTGTATCCAGGTTCAGTCCAGGTGACCCCACACAAACTGCCCTGGCTAGGTCGTTTGTTCGAACAAACGAACAAACGCTCCACTGCGATGCTCAGAGCGAAGACAGTGGCTGTATGACGAGCTACACACTGAACGCTCCACTGCGATGCTCAGAGTGAAGACAGTGGCTGTATGACGAGCTACACACTGAACGCTCCACTGCGATGCTCAGAGCGAAGACAGTGGCTGTATGACGAGCTACACACTGAACGCTCCACTGCGATGCTCAGAGCGAAGACAGTGGCTGTATGACGAGCTACACACTGAACGCTCCATTTATCATTCAGCAATTCCCTCATTTCACACTGACTGACTTTTATGAAAGAGTAGTACGTGGTGACCCATTCCAGCGTACAAACCAGAGTACTTAAGAAATGAAATCAGACGTTCGGAGAGGGATGGATTGAGGAGGCATATGGATACAACAACAATTGATTACCAGTCAAGCAAATAAATGTATATATGTATTATTGAAATGTGGCTCTGTACTCAGAACTCAGAGTTATCACTGCCTAAAACACAGCCACTATCTTCCCTCAGAGTTCCAGCCCGGCGGCTCTCAGTCTCTAAGTCCCTGAGCATGTGCAGTGGAGCGTTAACACAGGATCAAAACTTGTTGATTTGTTCGTTTGTGAGAAACGACCTAGCCAGGGAAGATGGTATGCACTCATTTGTGTTGGGAGAAAAGATACAGCTGTGGGAGATGCTAAACACTCGCTTGGAAAATAATGGAAGTCAATGGCCAACTGCCCAATTTCAGAACGCGCGAGTGGGACTGAGTTGAACAGAAATCATGGCTGATTTACATCTCGACACAGACCACGTCAAACTATTACCCTGGGGTTTTAACCTGGGCTGGCACTGGACAAATCCTTTAAGCATCCTGCTCTTTAGACCAAACCAGACGCTCTCACTGCTCTCTGCCACGCAGCAGCCAATGTTCCCTCCTATCAGAGGAACAAGATGATCCAGAAAGTCTCGTCATCATGCTGCTAGACCTGAAGATAGGTCAAGAGAACATTCAATGTTTAATCTTATTTGATGTATCATATATTTGTTGGGGGCCATGGCTAAATGCAGTTAAAAAAGGTTTTCTACATCTCTCATCTTTTAAGTGCATGCCCCCTCTGGTGTAATATTTCATCTCTTTCTGCGGCGCTGTCTCTCGCTTTCCATGAATCCTCCTACCAAACTCACTGACAGAGACCCTTCCCATGAATCCTCCTACCAAACTCACTGACAGAGACCCTTCCCATGAATCCTCCTACCAAACTCACTGACAGAGACCCTTCCCATGAATCCTCCTACCAAACTCACTGACAGAGACCCTTCCCATGAATCCTCCTACCAAACTCACTGACAGAGACCCTTCCCATGAATCCTCCTACCAAACTCCCTGACAGAGACCCTTCCCATGAATCCTCCTACCAAACTCACTGACAGAGACCCTTCCCATGAATCCTCCTACCAACCTCACTGACAGACCCTTCCCATGAATCCTCCTACCAAACTCACTGACAGAGACCCTTCCCATGAATCCTCCTACCAAACTCACTGACAGAGACCCTTCCCATAAATCCTCCTACCAAACTCACTGACAGAGACCCTTCCCATGAATCCTCCTACCAAACTCACTGACAGAGACCCTTCCCATGAATCCTCCTACCAAACTCACTGACAGAGACCCTTCCCATAAATCCTCCTACCAAACTCACTGACAGAGACCCTTCCCATGAATCCTCCTACCAAACTCACTGACAGAGACCCTTCCCATGAATCCTCCTACCAAACTCACTGACAGAGACCCTTCCCATGAATCCTCCTACCAAACTCACTGACAGACCCTTCCCATGAATCCTCCTACCAAACTCACTGACAGAGACCCTTTCCCCACGTGGCATCACAGGCGCTCAGGACTGAGAGGAGAAAATGCCAGGAGCTATGTGCATCCACACTGCACATCACTACACGCTTTGGGACAGAGGTGTTGGAGCTTTTCAGAAGCATCCCCTCTCTGTCTCTGGCTCTTGATTTCCCCCTCCTCTTTCCCTCTCACTCACAGCTTGCTTGCTGGATGAAATATGTAAAATTCCTTACCATCAACCACGTAATACCATTTATGCATGCATGTGTATCCCATACAGTAAGGGCCTGTGCGTGCGTGTGTGTGTGCGTGCGTGCGTGTGTGTGTGTGTGTGTGCGTGTGTGTGTGTGTGCGTGTGTGTGTGTGCGTGCGTGTGTGTGTGTGTGTGTGTGTGTTCAGTGCACTGCAGAGTTATCCCACTGAGTATGAAATGGGTCTAGATGAAACGGGGGCAGCAGGGGGGATCGCAGCAGCCTGCTTGTTACCATGGGAACTAGGAAAGACGGGCTGCCCTCGCTCAAGACCTGGTACTGTTACTCTCTTTCTTTCTTACTCTCTTTCTCTCTATTTCTCTATCTTTCTCTCGCACTGAATCAATCTCTCTCTGTCTCTCTCTCTGTCTCTCTCTCTCTGTCTCTCTCTCTCTCTCTGTCTCTCTCTCTCTCTGTCTCTCTCTCTCTGTCTGTCTCTCTCTCTCTGTCTCTCTCTCTCTGTCTGTCTCTCTCTCTCTGTCTCTCTCTCTCTCCCTCTCTCTCTCTCCCTCTCTCTCTCTCTCTGTCTGTCTGTCTCTCTCTCTCTCTCTGTCTCTCTCTCTCTCTCTCTCTCACCTAGCCTCAGGCATCATGCCTTGTTGAAGACTCCCATCATTCACAGCGAGTGTGTGCAGGTAGCCAGGTAGGTAGACAATGATTGGACAGCCATTTTACATGCCTGTGACAGCCGCAGATACCAGCATTTATTTTTTGTCAGAGCATTTGATTTATTGATTGCTGTGGGGATGTAAAGAAAATTTCAACAAATATGACAAAACATTATTCTAAAATAAAATGCCTGCCCTAGATTTAAAGGCTGTCATAGGGCCTACTATTAAAGGCAGAATATATGATTTCTCCGGCTAGGGGTCTCTCAATTCAAACAACAACAAAAGACATCGTTTGATGATGAGGTGAAGTAGCGTGGGATCATGGGAGTTGTAGTCTTCACCGCCACCAATGTTAACTTGCTAACTCACCATAGATGAGTAGACCACCCATACAGTTGTAACTAACGGTATGTGTCAAATTAAATCCATGGATAGCCCAGTGTTGTTATCCATGGTCAAAACAATCCTACTCAAAATAACTATGAGTGTGTTGAACGTCGTTGTATAACGTTACCGTACGCATTAGCTGGTGGCTGGCATGAGCCACTTGTCATAGTAGTACATCGCTGTAAACTAGATCGAGATTGAAATATCATATCAATAAATTAGGTCTCTACTGGGTTACTCTTTCCCGTGTTTCCCTGGAAGTTAGGGGGTAAAGAGGAAATGACGCCACTGACAGTAGAGCTTTGATGAAAAGTTGAGCCACACAAGGCCAAAGCGTGACAAAGTTCTGTCCGAACCCGACCCGAAGCTTCACCTCGATAGCTTTTCTAAGCCCAAGCCTGATAACAACTGGCAACAAAAAACCAAACCAAAAAAACTCATTAAATCTCATAGGATAGGTTATTAGGCATTTCAGGAACATGGTTCTTTATTAATGAGAACGGCTTGGAACAAATATATAAATGTTTACATTTAACTAAATAGAATTTCAAAAGAATAGTGAATAATCGACCGCGATATGTGCAACATGTTGGAGGAAACTATATTTAACTAGCCTGGCATCGCCAAATGAATCGCAAACTGCAGTTAGTCTGGATCCTCTCCGTAGGGCCACCAACCATCGGGACAGACCAAGATGATCGCTGTACCACAGCCGCCTTCCCCTCCTCTGTAGCATGCATTATTCAGTTCCTCTCCATGCAAAACAACATCTGACAGGTTATTGGTGTCACATTGGTCCGATGCAAGGGGAGCTGCTGCCTGCATGCCTCTGACTGAAGTACAACTCAAGTTGCTTATAGTCAAGACACTGACCTGTAGCTTTAATGTAGGTTTCTAAATTCAGTCATTATTATTACATTTTGTCACGCCTATTGCTTTGAAAGACTGGGTGCCACTTATTTAATAGTCATTAATATAGACTACTAGTCAAATCTCCAAATTCAAGTATGCCACTTGCAGTGTTGTTTTATTTCATCAATGCTTTTCAAGGCTGCGGTGTCTTTTTTGTTCCATAAAATCTCATAAAATGCACGGGCTGCAGAAAGGCTTCAGAACGCCCCCATCGCTGTGGCCAGCCAGTCCGATGGGTTCCCGAGGTAGAAATGAAACGCCTCCATGCAGGCACGGTTATGCGCCACATGCAACGAGTTCATTTGGAGGATACAAGCGAAACGTCCACGACACTTTGTGCTTCAGCTGTTGGCACTTTCCCTAAAGCACAGCCAAGGTTTTGGTTGTGGCTACGCTACCAGCGTTCATCCTGCGTCTCTGCGTTTTTTCAGCGTTCTTGATCATCATCAAGAACATGCATCCTTTGCTGTGAATTAATCACATTTGCATATTATCTGGGGATGGAAAATATGCTAATATAGCATACGATATGCAAGTGGCATATATTATGTTCCTACCACCACACATGGAAAGAAAAGCGTAGGCAAAACAAATACAAACACTGTGTGAGTTTGAGTGACTATTGTTAACAAAATGTATAATAATAAATAAAACACCCAAAAAACGAATATGATATGCTAATCTATTATACGCTAATCGTAAGGATTATCACTTCAAATGTCATGCCATCGGTCCCATTGACCAGAGTAAGGCCGCACTGAAACTGGAAACGCTAATCCTGTCAGGACAAGTTATGGGAATACTGGGCTCACTGGGGCACAATGCAGGGCTCCCCCCAAATCTCTGCCTCCGTCTGAACATGTAACCCCTCCTCCGTTCCCCTCTATCTGTTGTTCCCATCGCTCCCTCGTGGGGCTTCTCTGAGCTGTTCATTACAGACTGGGAGCCCTCACACCTCCA
>JACYXH010000203.1:1757500-1760000 GCA_026745465.1 Lota lota
CCCAGCGCCCTCTGTTCTGTTACTTTAAGAACAGACTGACAGGATCTTGGTTGTTTCTGCTACGGTGAATGAGTAGTTTCATGTATTAGGGAGGTGTCCTTATCTAGCCTCCTCACCCTGTGTTGTACAATTCTTAGCCTCATGTTTGAGTGTTGTATATTTCCTCATGAAAAGCCCCCCCCCACACCCAGCCACACAGATTCATTAGGCTAGAGCCACAGTATTTCTATTTAGGGGGCTGCCATATTACAACGTGTTATGCGGGACAGGTTGAAAAGAAATCCTGATCTGTGTGATTGTTTTGTGTATCGTGTACACATTCCAAACAACACAGCGATGGTGTAGCCCGGAATAGCTCATCTGCATTCGGAGTCTGTTAAGTACGTTTAAAACAAACAGGACATGCACTCACAGAGGTAGGTAGACAATACATGTTGAATATATCATATACATCTAACAATATATAGACCAATAAAAGCCATTCCATTAAAACGTAATTGCTTGGGTCAAAATGGCTGGAATAATTGTATAGTTTTTGCTCCATATTGCTGTTGAATATCAATGCAAAATGATGCAGCTGTTTGGCATACAAACCGCCTGGACTATGCTGCACTAGAAACAAAAAAAATATGTTTGGCTTAACTTCTAAAAATGTTAGCATAAAGGAAACTAAATGTTAGCCTATTCAACGTGATTGTTGGTTATATATGTTATATACATACTGTATGTGTATAACTGGGAGACTTCTAAATACCTCGCATGGTTTGTTATATGGACCTTTTTAGCATGATGACCTTTGTGTTAAAAAGTGCCATCCAGAAGACCACAGTACGGCTTATTATTTATTTAGTTATTATCAGGGAGAATTTCATCTGAATAACTCGTATATCAACACAAGAATCTTGCGAGACAATGTGACCTGGTAAACACATTCACACTCCCACCTGACAGGATTTAAAAAACGTTGTTTCAAGTGAGACCGGTTTAGGAGAGCAGAACTAAAGGCTGCAAAGTTTTCTTTTATGGCTACACTGGGACTGGGTTGGTTTAGGGACATTTAAATATTAAAACATATAGGATGTAGCCTGGATTGTATTTGTATCATTATTTATTCAGTTTGAGTATCATGGTTGCCAAAATATGGCTTTTGCTAATTTAGAAAACACATACATGCACACACAAACACACACTTACACACACTAACACACACTTACACACACTAACACACACTTACACACAAACACACAAACACACACACACACACACAAACACACACTATTGAAGCTAGCAAGTTCTGCGCGTGGCAGCACTACATTTCAAATGCGCTAATTATTCAAAGAGAGACTGAGAGCTGGAGAGGGATAAAGAAAACAGGTTGAGAGATTGGGCGATAGAAGACCGAGAGCAGAGAGTACAGAGACAGGCTTAGGAGAGAGAGAGAAGTAGAGAGAGATGCAGAGGAGGAAGAAAAGAGCAGGAGGCGGTGGGGAAACAGATGGAATGGGAAGAATAATAATGTAATGAGGTGAGCAGCGCCACGGTGGCGGACGTCAGGCCTCTAATTGCTTCCCCTGCTCTCCCTTCCCACTCTCCTTCAATCTCCCCCCCCCTCGGACGGCTCCCCCCTTCCCCCCTACCCCCTCACCCCTACCCCTACCCCCCCCACCTCTACCTCCCCTCACCCCTACCCCCTCACCCATACCCCTACCCCCCTCACCCCTACCCCCTCACTTCTACCCTCCCTCACCCCTACCCCCTCACCCCTAACCCCCCTCACCTCTACCCCCCTCACCCCTACCCCCTCACCCCTACCCCCTACCCCTCACCCCTACCCTCCCTCACCCCTAACCCCTCACCCCTACCCCTACCCCCCCTCACCCCTCACCTCTACCCCCCCTCACCCCTCACCCCTACTCCCCCTCACCCCTACCCCCCCTAACCTCTATGTATATGCGTGTGTGTGTGTATGTGTGTGTGTGTATGTATGTGTGTGTGTGTGTATGTGTGTGTGTATGTGTGTGTGTGTGTGTGTATGTGTACCTTGTTCTCCATGCGTCCGATTAACTCTGCCAGGCGGTTGATCTGTGCTTCCAGACCCTCTTTCCTGACCTCCACGACACCTGATGCAACACACACACACACGCACACACACACACACACACACACGCACGCACACACACACACACAAGCGCACGAGCGCACGCATGCACGCATGCACATGCACACGCGCACACGCACACACACACACACACACACGCCCGCACATGCACATGCACACACACACACACACACACAAACATATACACATACACACGCAAACAACAAATGATATATGTTTCAGTTTTACTGATTGGTTTAGGCCACTCTTTTGTGATAGCAACATCCAGTGACGCTGTACGTTCCAACACGTATTCAGAAATACATTTGGATATATATATATATATATATACGTATATATATGTATATACAGATACAACAATTCCAAAAATGTCTAAATGTG
>JACYXH010000203.1:1780000-1782500 GCA_026745465.1 Lota lota
TAGATTAAAAGTCATCAGTGTGTATCTTTTTTCATACAACTTTAAATATTTCATATGAAGCTGTCTGATCCCCTTGTCAACCATTCTAAGCTGTTTCCATGGCAACTATCCCATAGTGTGTGGTCGTCCTGGTGACCATCCAAATGGTACACTTCAGGGACTCTTCAGAATAATGGAAAGATGGCAGGAAACGAGGCCATTGGAAAAAAACGGAATTGGATTTGACAATTTCCGATCTGAATTATCTTCAGACCAGGGAATCCAAAATGACATGACTCCGCAATTACTCATGTCCTCTTTTGGTTTTCCTGAATTAAAACCAGTTCTATGCTTTCCTCCTTGCACACGAAGCAGGAGAGTCGATGGGGATCTCTGTGACTCCGTTGAAGATCAACGTACAATATGTCAGCCTTCCTTCAGAGTGTTTTACTATAACCTTTAACCTTTAACCTCTAACCTTATAACCTATTCTAATTGGAAATAGATTTGAGAACAGGCCACGTTGTTTCTGGCAAAATCTACAAATGTTTGTTTTTATGTTAATTTTACTTTTACATTCAGTAACGTGCATCCCATATACTTTAGACTAATGCACAGATACGCATTTAAAGTAGTTTATAAATGTTACTTATTTATTTAAGTAACATTTATTTATTTACATAAATTTACTTTATGTCAATCCTAAATGATTCTGCTCAATGCTTTACAATATGAGCAGCAGGCTCCTCAATGCTTTACAATAGGAGCAGCAGGCTCCTCAATGCTTTACAATATGAGCAGCAGGCTCCTCAATGCTTTACAATATGAGCAGCAGGCTCCTCAATGCTTTACAATATGAGCAGCAGGCTCCTCAATGCTTTACAATATGAGCAGCAGGCTCCTCAATGCTTTACAATATGAGCAGCAGGCTCCTCAATGCTTTACAATAGGAGCAGCAGGCTCCTCAATGCTTTACAATATGAGCAGCAGGCTCCTCAATGCTTTACAATATGAGCAGCAGGCTCCTCAATGCTTTACAATATGAGCAGCAGGCTCCTCAATGCTTTACAATATGAGCAGCAGGCTCCTCAATGCTTTACAATAGGAGCAGCAGGCTCCTCAATGCTTTACAATAGGAGCAGCAGGCTCCTCAATGCTTTACAATAGGAGCAGCAGGCTCCTCAATGCTTTACAATATGAGCAGCAGGCTCCTCAATGCTTTACAATATGAATATGAAGCCTGTTCAAACCCTGAGTATGGCCTAAGGTCAAAAGGAATAGTACATTTGAAGAAATATTAGCACAGCATTAGATAGTTCTTGACAATTAGCAAGTGGATGGCTAATGGATTCCATTGGTCGTTAAAGGTCTTAGCTTTGCAGCTGGGATTGGTCATAAAACACCAGGTTTCCTCAGGTGACCAGTATTTGAACATTGGAATCATTGAAATTGTATTTATTAATATTAAAATGTCTACACTCTGACATGCTGCAATGTAAGATATGGACTTGTTAGACCAACTGTTGTCTTGTTTTTTTTAAGACATAGGGATTTGAACCAATTCGATTTGATCAATGGATGCATCATTGTATTATAATATGCTAACATAACATTCTGTTCTGTTTTGTAGAAAGTTGATTTGATGCAAAATAAAAATAAACATATATTCATATTGTGATGAGAAGGTAAATATGACATGAGCAATCAAGAAAGCTTGACAACCACTTGAAGTTAGCACTCTTGTTTTCTTTCATTTGAAGTTTCAGTGAAGAAGCTAGAGGTTTCTTGCACATTATTCTCAGCCGTCCAGCCCTTCCTCTCACCCCCTCTCCATCTTCCTTGCCTGGGTTGTCTGGGAAGACAGACGGCTCGTTCTCAGTGGACCGTGTCGCCACCACCCCTAACGACCTAAAGACACTGAGTCTTTAGGTCCATGTTTGTGTATTATCCCTATGAGATGAACGGACTGGGAACAGGATCTAGGGGCCAGTCTAACCCATCATAGGTCACTGAGTCTTTAGGTCCATGTTTGTGTATTATCCCTATGAGATGAACGGACTGGGAACAGGATCTAGGGGCCAGTCTAACCCATCATAGGTCACTGAGTCTTTAGGTCCATGTTTGTGTATTATCACTATGAGATGAACACGTGTATGAATTACATGGTGCACTGCAGTACATCGTGATCAATATTTAAACCATTACCACCTTCTTTTCCTCCAGTTCTCCATCCGCGGTCTCAGTTCATTGTGGGTAAAATGCTATGTAGGCTAACATAACAAAATCAAATGCTCTCCCCATAGAAAGCAAAGCGGGTTGTTACGTAGCATTGCCTAGCTTCTACAGACAGCATGCGTCACTGATGCTCACTGTTGTGTGTTGCCTTTAAACAAGAGTGGACAGACCAGACCATCTCCCCACACCCCTGGAACTAGCGACAGCCAGGTGCGTTAGCTAGGTCACTATTCACCCTTGGTTTCCTCCGGCAAGACTACAAGAGGGGGTGTGTGTATGCATACAT
>JACYXH010000203.1:1787500-1790000 GCA_026745465.1 Lota lota
TCTCTATCTCTCTCTCTGTCTCTCTCCTCTCATCCCTCTGTCTCTCTCTCTCTATCTTTCTCACTTCATCTCTCTCGCCCTCTCTCTCTTGTCTCTCTCTCTCTCGTCCCTCTCTTCCTCTCTCTCTCTCTCTGCTCACTCTCATTCTCTGTCTCTCACTCTCTCTTCTCTCTCTCTCTCTGTCTCTCTCTCTCTCTCTCTCTCTCTCTCTCTTCCTCTCTCTCTCCATACGGTAGCAGCATTAGAGTAGAGGCTGAGGAGTTTAATTCAGCACTGACCCACTTAGCTGAACACGCCTGGATGGTGTGTTGGATGGTGTGTTGGATGGTGTGTTGGTGTGTTGGATGGTGTGTTGGGTGGTGTGTAGGTGTGTTGGATGGTGTGTTGGATGGTGTGTTGGTGTGTTGGATGGTGTGTTGGATGGTGTGTTGGATGGTGTGTTGGGTGGTGTGTTGGGTGGTGTGTTGGGTGTTGTGTTGGGTGGTGTGTTGGGTATGTGTGATGGTGTGTTGGGTGGTGTGTTGGGTGGTGTGTTGGGTATGTGTGATGGTGTGTTGGATGGTGTGTTGGGTGGTGTGTTGGGTGGTGTGTTGGGTGGTGTGTTGGGTATGTGTGATGGTGTGTTGGGTGGTGTGTTGGGTGGTGTGTTGGGTATGTGTGATGGTGTGTTGGGTGGTGTGTTGGGTGGTGTGTTGGGTATGTGTGATGGTGTGTTGGGTGGTGTGTTGGGTGGTGTGTTGGGTATGTGTGATGGTGTGTTGGATGGTGTGTTGGGTGGTGTGTTGGGTGGTGTGTTGGGTGGTGTGTGTTGGGTATGTGTGATGGTGTGTTGGGTGGTGTGTTGGGGTGGTGTGTTGGGTATGTGTGATGGTGTGTTGGGTGGTGTGTTGGTGGTGTGTTGGGTATGTGTGATGGTGTGTTGGGTGGTGTGTTGGGTGGTGTGTTGGGTATGTGTGATGGTGTGTTGGGTGGTGTGTTGGGTATGTGTGATGGTGTGTTGGGTGGTGTGTTGGGTGGTGTGTTGGGTATGTGTGATGGTGTGTTGGGTGGTGTGTTGGGTATGTGTGATGGTGTGTTGGGTGGTGTGTTGGGTGGTGTGTTGGGTGGTGTGTTGGGTATGTGTGATGGTGTGTTGGGTATCTGTGTTGGGTGGTGTGTTGGGTATGTGTGATGGTGTGTTGTGGTGTGTGGGTGGTTTGTTGGTATGTGTGTTGGGTGGTGAGGGTATGTGTGATGGTGTGTTGGGTGGTGTGTTGGGTGGTGTGTTGGTGTATGTGTGATGGTGTGTTGGGTGGTGTGTTGGGTATGTGTGTTGGTGCTGGTGTGTGTGTTGGGTGTGTGTTGGGTGGTGTGTTGGGTATGTGTGATGGTGTGTTGGGTGGTGTGTTGGGTATGTGTGTTGGGTGGTGTGTTGGGTATGTGTGTTGGGTGGTGTGTTGGGTATGTGTGATGGTGTGTTGGGTGGTGTGTTGGGTATGTGTGATGGTGTGTTGGGTGGTGTGTTGGGTATGTGTGGTGGTGTGTTGGGTGGTGTGTTGGGTATGTGTGATGGTGTGTTGGGTGGTGTGTTGGGTGGTGTGTTGGGTGTGTGATGGTGTGTTGGGTGGTGTGTTGGGTGGTGTGTTGGGTGGTGTGTTGGGTATGTGTGATGGGGCCCAGGCCTGCAGACAGTAGGACTCTCAAAGCAAGGTGCTGTGCAGGTAGGTGCTCATCCTCAGAGCTGTTTGGAAGGTCCAGAAGACATCCTCAGAGCTGAGGATGTCTTCTGGACCTTCCAAACAGAGCAACAAGACCGCGAGAACCCTGGAGTACACGTGTCTCTGTCTGGTCGGGCGCAGAGAGGATCACAGACATAGACGTAGATGACATAGATAACCCAGATACAGATAATATACACGTACACAACATAGACGTAGATGACATCCACACGCACGCACACAGTTCACACGCAGAGACCAATTGACCTGCTGATTCTCTTCTCACCCCCTCTCTCTCTCTCTCTCTCTCTCTCTCTCTCGCTCTCTCTCTCTATTGTTTATCATTAGTAGTGGGACGATGGAGAGGGATGCTGGGTTGTCATGGCAACAGGACCAACTAACCTTCCTTTCAGTTTCAGGATGTCACACTCTTTCACACTCTTCCCTTCCCAATTCCTAACCACACACACACACACACAACCACACACACGCACACACACGCACCCATACACACACACACACACACACACACACATGCATCTGCTCTATTTGTGTGTCTTATACATCACACTTTGCTTTGGGGGGGGGGGGGGGGGGGGCATGGATGTGCATGCAAGCATAAGTGTGTGTGTGGTTGTGTGTGTTTGTGTGTGTGTGTTTGTGTGTGTGTTTCAGGAGGTCGGGGTATGGCCCACTTTGTAGCCATAAATTCAATCAATGTGTGTGTGTGTGTGAGCGTGTGTTAGTGTGTGTGTGCGTTGACACGTGTGCGTACATCTGGCTACACCCTAACCCTATCCTAG